>KN817620.1:0-42904 GCA_000827495.1 Hypholoma sublateritium FD-334 SS-4 | reverse complement strand
CGGTGTTACGGCACCGCAAAACCTGGGCGCCCCATTTGTACCAGTTAATAGGAGCAAAACGGGTAGCGGAAGGATGCAATACATACATACCTTTATTAATGGGATTTGTCCCTTTCGTCATGCTCCCTAAGCTCTACACGTGCGCAGTCGCTAATGGCGAGGGACAACGGGGATTCTTCGATTGGTGCTTCTGCGTCGGGGACGTAGATGAGATTGTCCAGGGCACGGCGCGGTGAGACGCTCTCCTGTACAACACATTAGTAATTTGAGATATGAGCCAATGAACATACGGCGAAATTGGCTATCCCTCCGCTAAGGTGGGTATATGCACGTCATAGGTGAGTATATGCAGGTTATAGGCGAGTATATGCAGGTTATAGGTGAGTATATGCAGGTTATAGGTAAGTATATGTGCATGATATGGCAAATAGTAACTTATCAAAGCGTAGTATATGTCATAAGAGAGATTCCTGGTGGCTTCGCATTAGGAGCTTGAGATGGGACGTAGGCATGACCGACCGATGACCGACGCACAGTCGAAGTCACTGGAGGACACAAAAATGGAYCACCGGAGGACGCAAAGTCTACTCCAGAGAGATTCGGACGACGCGAAGTCAAATCCGAGGCTAGGGACTTGATGTGAGGCGTTTTACAAGCAAGGCCCCAACGGCGGAGGGGAGAACATGGTGGTTAGGGACAGAGAGGGACGGATGTGATATGTGACAGAATACTCACATGATCAGTCGCGTCGCGCTTCTTCGGCATTCTCCGGGACCAAAATATTTCACAAGTCTCGCAAAAGTCCCACGCACCTTGGGCGTACCACTGACTCACTCCTCGGGCGGCCGAGGAATTCTCCCAGAACTCTCTGGGAGAACACCCTCGCGGAATAAAATCACACGTTATGGATCCCACCGTACGCGCCATCCACGCGTTGAGCGAAGCTCTGATCATGCGCGTACCAAGCGGATGTTGATATGTCCCGCATATATTTTCACCAACTTGCCGTCCTACACCCATCTAAATAGTCTGTCGTAGCCGCGGCCCGCAACGTCGCCGTTCTTTGCCTACTTACCCACCCACTCTTTTGAACTGATTTGTATCGTTATTAATCACAACTATATGTACTGTGCTATAATTTCACGGCTACCTCTCAAAGATCTCAAGGCTTCCCCGACGCCCATCTGGTGTTAAATATTAGAAGTAGTATTTTTTATTGCCTATGTACCAAATAAAGCTGCATGGGTGCTGTAATTTGCCACGTTCAAAAGCAATAAATATTACTGTGAGAACAAAATTTTGCCTGTATTAAACGCCATAATTGAGCAATCCCTGAAAGCAGGAAAAATCCATGCTGTGGAGAAGGCAGTATAGTAAAGTGCATCAGCAGTGTATTTAGCTGCGTTTGAAAGGTAGGATATATTTGTCCCTCCCAAAAATATTTTTCCTACCTCGGAAAGCACTATTATCCAGGCTGGGGATTATTTGCTACCCGTGTATAAAAAAATCCCACTTGGGTAGCAAAATAAGGTGCCTAATTTTTTCACAGTGCTGGCAGGCGTCCCACATGAATAATTAGGCGCTCGGTCGACCGTCGGGGGCGTGCCGCCCACTGGCGCCGTCGTGCCCCAGTCCCGCGGCGAAGGCAGGCGACACATGTCTCTGCATATAATTAATCTACGCATATCCCAATTTTACCTATATACCTGCCCAGTGCCCGCAGGCAGTGCGGTGCCGAAATTTATCGACGACGGATCCACAAAAGTGCAAGTTGCAACAAAAGTGATGCCCACACGCACGCCCTGGATTTCCCGGGAATCGAACCCAGGACCTGGGCATCACTCTGACTGAGCAGTATGAAAACCATTATGGGAATCGAGATAGAAAAATGGATGCCGCGCTCTGGGTCGAACGCAGAGCCTCGAGACGGAGGGCAAAAGCAACCGATGGCTTAGTGTAAGAAGCCCTTCCACTAAACAATCAATTACAAAAATGTGAGCTGCATAACCTATATCGAGCCTTTCGTATATGCTACATTCACCGCACTAGTCGCCTTGTGTGTTTCTTTACTTCTGCTTTCCCGCAATATGTTGATAAGATGGAGTCATTCGTTGATTGTTGTCCGAGTCGGCTGTCCATTTGCTACACATGCGACTCCGAAGTTGCTCGTGCCACGCGTCGCGCCGCGTGCGGCCGGGAGCCGGGCCGGCACCGCCGTTCATCTCTGTATCATGTGATGATGTTCATCGCGTCCGGACTCCGAATCGACGGATGAGGAAATAACCAACTACTACCTCCTAGGCTCCTATTAAACGGTAAATCATAGCATTGTGGGTCATGAGCGACCCTAACACACTGTCTACCCCTGCGCCTCTCATATGTCTTCAGCACATAGCAAAACACCCCTCAAACAGAATATGTCCGCGACAAACGTGTTCATCCAAGGAAACCTAGAGGAGCAGAAGGAAGCCGTCTGCAAAGACCTGGGATCCGTTCCCGAAATACCGGTGGACCTCATGATGAAGTACATCATTCCCAACTCCCAGGTGGATGTTTCTGCCACGATGGATACTCTCAAGAAAGCGGGGACGTGGTCCGAAACTACAGGGTGGTCAGATTTCAACGGTCAGACTCCAAAAGAGCTCGGGAACATGAAAACACACAACAGAGAAACAGAAGTTTTTCTCAGGCTAAAATCTGTCTACGAGAAAATCGTGTCGTCTGCCAAATTCCTCAGCTCGATTGCTCCTTCTCCAACCCTTTCTTACGAACAATACCCCAACATCGCGCCTGTATCTGACACGGGCGTGAAGACTAGGCCAGATGGATGTGGTGTATTAACCAGTTCGCAAGGAGTGCATACTACGAACCAACGCGATATACCTTTGAAGGAGATCGGCAAGCCCAATTGGTTCGATATCGCCTTTGTGGAAGAATATAAACTTGAAGACAGGTTTTCAGATACGAATGATGTAAGAAATTAACCATCGAATCTCTTCACTTACTGATTACATTGATCATTAGAATATATACAAAATAATTTGGAGTTTACATCACATTATGAGCGTCGACCATCGGCGACGATTTGCGTTTGGTCTGACAATTGGAGATCGAACGACTAGGATATGGTTCTGTTGTCGCCAAACTGTCCTTGTCAGTCAGCCATTCGATTTCATCAAGGCAAGTTAGCATCCTGCCCGGTGGTTAATCTTTCTCATGCTCGTTAACAGGAAGCTCCTGTACTGGTTCGATTTATTGCGTCGCTGGCATATGCTAGTCCCATTCAGCTAGGGTATGATCCTACGATGTCCCTTCGATGGAGGGGTGACGGCTGGCACTACGATATCAAGCTTACCTCCCAAATGCCGGACGGAGTTATACGTACGAGAGTATACGAAACCACTCGCACCATCTGTGATTCAGCAAATAACATCCGCGGTCGCGCCACTCGTGTTTACGAGGCCACTATAGAAGATCCGGAAGATTCTTCCATCACGCACACAGTTGTTCTAAAGGATTCTTGGGTCGATGTTGGTCGCTCTAAGGAAGGCGATACCCTAGCTGCACTTCTGGAGGGAGCGACACCCGAAGAAAAGGAGCTCTTTTTGACTGTGGTCCAACACGGTGTCGTAAAGATCGATGGACATGACGATTCTACCGAAGACCTTATTTTGGGTGGGCAAACTTTCTGCAACCCTCTTGTCGACGAAATAGCCAAGGCACTAGACAACGAGGACGCCTCGATCTTTACTGAAGACAATGACGACGACTCGATCCTTGTCGATGAAATGGGTAGTCTCAGTGTCAATGAACATGGCGAAAACTTGAATCAGTTAATGCCCAAGCCTCCGTCATACGATTCACGTCTTTATCCTCTATATCACTACCCACCTCCTCCCACTTCCCGGCCTGGTGTGATTCCCTCTTCGTCTTTGAACAACACTGCTAAGGCATCCACACGTGGCAATGCTATAGATTCACTCCCTCACCATACACACCGTGTACTACGAGCCCCCATCGTCTACTCGCCCAAGGTGCATTATCGTATTGTGTTCGAGGAAGTCGGAAAATCATTGCTTTCGGTCGCAGACTCTGGCGAGCTCAGGGCAGTTGATGTAAGTCACGCTCTGCAGGATACAACCCTAGGTGAGATTATATTAAATAAGCCTAAACGTTGCTTAGTACTCACTTGGATAACATAGCGCTCAAATTTATGGCAAAAAGAGGATACATCCATCGAGACGTGAGCGCCGGAAACATCATTCTCTACCAAAACCGCGCCAAACTAGCCGATCTTGAATTTGCCAAAGAATATGGGATTGGTCAGTCATCCTATGTTCGAACGGTATGTCTACCGTGCTTCATATCTGGAAGACGCTTCTTTATTATTTTTTACTAGGGCACTTATCACTTCATGTCTGGAGAAGTAGCTCGTGGCAGGTATACCCACCAACCCACATTCGAAGCTTTTGCCCATAATCCTATTCATGACCTCGAGTCGCTTTGGTGGGTTGGTGTCTGGTGCATGATGTGGCACTACCCAGTCTCAGACACTGAAGAACTTGGCAATTCCAAGCAGGAGCACATCAACCAAATGTTAATTCATGGGAATCAGCTCTTCCCGACATACCATGGAGTGGCAGAGCAAACCCGAATAGATGAAATATATTCACCAGTAACATATCGAAGACGAGCAGTGGCCCAGTACGATAGGCCCATGCAGTCCTTCATTTCCCGCTTAGAGCGGTTCAGGCAGTGCATTGCCTGGGCACATCGGAAAACACAGAAACAACTCCCCCGAAACGACGCTTCCTACTTCACCGATGTCTTACGCGTGTCAGACCCGCGAAGGGTATCGGCGTCAGACGTCATCAATGTCGAAGATGACAATCCTGCAAACGCCAGCAAGATGCGACCTGTCTTTGACATGGTTTACCTCATTCTTAGCCGTAATGTGGTCGGCATAGGTGCTCCGGATCAGCGCCTGTGGCCACTGGACTCCATCAAACAGCACAGCAATTGGCTGAAGACGAAGAAATATCCTAAGCCCCGCAACCACACACATGGAGCTATCAATATACATCATATGAATGAAGACGCCTATGATGATAAGTAGATGCACCTTTTGCCTTTCAACCTTTTCTTCGTCTCAGTGAATGATCGACAAGCTTAACATTCCTACGGCTCCTGCTATCACTCTTGCTTTCTACACGTTGCTACCTTGTTTCCCCCCTCATATGCACCAAGCAAACGTGCGAAGTTATGTGATTTCTACGACTCTTGACGAGCATCTGACTCGCTGCAGAAGCTCATAGAGGCTATTATTAGGTTTGTATTTCTCTGCCTTTCAGGAGACACAGGCCACCCGAATCACTTACTTCCAAGGTTGTGTCGGATGCGGTTCAATTTGGCGGTCCCATGACTTGCTTTCCTCTTGCTTAGTGTGCTCAGAATTAGGCACATTGAAGGTCACTTTGTGAGAGTTTCGGTGTGATTTGCGGTAATGGTATGTACGTGCTTACGTAGATATATAGAAGTTGGGGAATTCTGGTAGTGTCAGTAAGATAGACGGCACAGCACACAGTGTCTAGTCCACATCCATCCGTCCGCGTCTCCGTGCCCCGCGCCCAAGATGGCGTGCAAGCGGGCTGATCAACGGCGGCTCGTCGCCGTCCTCATCGTCGTCCTCGTCCTCCGCGACGTCCGCATCCAGCTCCGCATCATCATCCGTCTCCCACTCGTCCCCGTCCTCATCGTACACCTCAACCTCGTCCTCCGAGTCCGACGGCTCGAAGAACTCCAGCTCCGCGAGGTTCGCGCGCAGCCACCGCTCCTCCTTCGCCGTCACGCGGTCCATGTTGCTCATGAACACGCGCGCGAGCGGCGCGCCTGCCGCCTGGCGCGCGGCGACGAGCTCCTGCACGCGCGCGCCGTCCGCCTCGTTCGTCGTCAGCGTGTCGAGCTTCGCGCAGAACACCGCGGGCAGCTTGAACCCCGCAGCCGCAGCCGCGGGGGCCACCTCCGCGCCGCCTCCCGCCCGCACGTGCCACGGCACCGTGCGCGTGGGGTCGACGAGCTTCTCGAAGAGCACGTCCTCCTCGTCGCCGACGAGCTTGATGTTGAGGCTCTTCAGGTTCGCGAGCTGGTCGAGGAAGAGGTCCGCGCACGCGACGCTGCACGGCAGGCCCGCGATCTTTAGGTGGTCGATGTGCTGCAGCAAGCTCTCCGCGCGGCCCTTCACCGGCCGCAGCAGCGCGCGCACAAAGTCCGAATAGTCCTCCTCGTCGAAGTTGAGCAGCAGGCCCGTTACCGCAGGGAGGTCGAGGTGCTGCACGAGCGCGGACGCGTAAGCGACGTCGTGGAACTGGATCGCGAACTCATGCAGCGACGGGATCGTGAGCGGCGTCGCGCCCCAGCCGCCCTCCTCGCGGTCCGCGTCGAACTCGACGTCCGGCGGGAGCTGAGGCCCAGAGAGCGACAGCGTCAGCGTGTGCAGGTCGGGCGAGAGCTTGATGACCTTCTCGAAGGTTGCGTACGAGGGGCGCACGTCCTTCGCGTGGAACGAGAGCTCGAGGTCGCGCAGGCCGTTGAGGAAGTTAGGCACGGCGGCATCCCAGTCGATGTGCACGCCCCAGAACACGACGTCCTTCAGTAGTGGCGCATTGCCATGGAACGGTAGGAAGGCAGTCTTGTCCGCGCCCATGAATTTATCGTAGTCGTCGCAGTCCTCAAAGTGGAACATCTGCAGAGACTCGAGCACGGGGGCAGCCGGAAGCTTGTGGAGACGCGACAAGAGCAGCTGCACGTATCCGTAGGTAGTAGCGCGGAACTCCAACGAGCCCCAGTGCGCGACCTCCGGCTCAATCAGGTCTAAAATCGAGGAGAGGTCCTGTTGCGAGAGGAAATACAACTCTTCCTCGTCCTCGTGATTGTCCTCGTCCATGTCTTCACCCAGGCAATGCGGGTCGCCGCAGCCAGCCGTGTGGGCTACAGCACGCGCTTCTTTTCTGTCTTTCGAGTAGAGCGGGTGGTCGGGGTGGTCCTTCTCGTCGAGGTGCTCCGGGAATGTACAGTCAATGGAGATAGACAGCGGCAGTCCCTTAGAGCGGGAGATGTATGTGCGCGCTTTTTCAAGGTTCGGCCGCGCTACGAAGTCGAGCGACGTCCACAGTATATGCGCGTCCAGAGCAACCGCGCGCCAGCGCTTGCACACGTGCGACACGAGCACCTGAAACGGAACGCGGATATCTTCGTCGTCGTCAAACATGTCCGAGTCGGAACTCGCATCCGAGTCCATGTCCGAGTCAAACGGCGCAGTGCTGGAGTTGGCTGGGGCGGACGAGACGTCCTCCTCGCCGTTTTCATCTCCGTCTTCCTCTTCCTCTTCAAAATCTCCGTCGTCTTCGGAGTCATAGTCGTTCATTTCATCTTCAATCTCTTGGTTGACGCCGACTGAAAAAATATAGCCGAGAATCTCGTCAGGGAGGTCGTTGATGGGACACTTGCCGTCCTTGGGCGGTTGAAACGGGTTGTTGGTGAGCATCTCGGTGGTGATAGACCACAACGCCTCCTTAGGCTCTATTTGGGGGTTGTTCTTTAGCGCGGACGCTAGGGAACTTTGAATTTCGCTCTGCATGCGTTTTTCGTGGCGGGCGTTCTGGGAAAGGACGCGTAGTTTGGGAGGCATGTTCGTGGAGTTGCGGGGTGAAGAGGTCGTGCACTTCTTCGTGGGGTATGCAGACTTTTATGTGGGAGAGAACGTGGTGATTGTTAAGGGGAATGTGGAGGTGGTGGTCCGAAAGCAAGTTTAATGGCGTGCGTGCGGCAGTGCTCGTAAAAGTTGCAATCTCTGCTCCGAAATGAATCTTATCGTCACGTGCGGTCCGATCAACCTAATTTTCTGTGATTATCGATCAAAAATAGCGGCCCGGGGCCTCCTGGACGCTTGCGGCCAAACTTGAGGCGCTTACACCGCGTTGTCCAGGCCAATTTCTTTCACAGGGGGACAGCCGGGTAAAGGTAAAGGGATAGTGGTCGATGCAATACCACTGCGCATGTATAGCATTGGCACAGCACTATTAATACAATCGCTATTTACGATATCGCCACCGCTTCACGCACAACATTTAAGCAGCATCTAAGCGCGCGTTCACACAACGTGCCACACACCAAAAAGTGCTCTTGTGATATTGGAAAAACCTATTACAGTTTAGGCAATTTGTGTGCTGGAACCGTATAAATAGATGCGGGGCCTGCCGTAGAACCTCGAAAACAAAATAGATCCGTAGAAGCGACGTGTCATCCAAAATTAGTGACATAAATACCAAAGAGCCTCGACCGAGGCAGTGTCCACGAGCCAAGGTCCGGTCACCTCACCTGCTTCTTAATTTCCCTCTTTTTCGTTAGGGAGCTCCAAAGCCGCTTGAGATCCATCCACAGAGCCACAACAATGACGACAGCGAGAATTGGAAGGGCAATTTTCCAAAAGCTGTGAACAGTGCAATTAATGACATATTGGTGTGGGGAATCCCGAGGGTCACATACAACAGATCGGTGTGCATTATTGCCGGGAATGGCATAAAATTCATCCCCTATGTGGGGACTTTCAGCGAATGCATCGGCAAACTAGTGTCTGACTTACAAAATATCCAGTCAATAATGACAAAGGTAGAAAGATGATTGTAGTCACTGTGAGTCTCCGCCTATGAGCCATAAATCATGTTAATATCTAGTATCAGAAGCCCCAAGGTGAAATCCGCGTACATGACGTTATTCATCTCGTATGATTTGATCTAAATCGCCATCAGCAGACGCAGTCCACAAGAAAAAAACAAGACTGACGTTGAAGCTGAAGGCAATCAGATTTTCTGCGATACCAGCAAAGGTGTCAAAGCTACTGAGAACATATTCCATATGGTCATACGAATCAGCCTGCCAAAGTTTAGAAGTGAATTATCCAAGTGTCGTGTAAAGCCACTGACCAGGTATATTTTTGATTTCGCGCTCATGAATCCCTTCACTTTGACATCCTTGCTCCCTGGATCCGTGAAATCAATAAGTGCTGCAGCACGATCATCATCATACCGCCGCAGGGCGTATATAAGGGTTTTAATGGGCTCAAGGGAACGCTTGTACATGGCTAGATCTCCCGAAAGAATATGCACTACAGTTGTTCCGATCAGGTTACGATACCCATTAAAATAGAGCCAGACTCACGTTCTCGTACAGTGCTCATGTGCAAGCTAAGTAGAACATCTCGTTCGTATTTCTGTATCTTGATATTGTACTGATCCACGACTTGTATTGCGTTGTCGACAACTGTGAGGTCGAGATGCCATCAGTAGACTTTTGACAAGGATAAGCTGAGATGATATTACTGAGGTCGATCAGAGCGTAAAGAAGCAGTGACGCATCGGCAGATTTTCTTAGAAGAGTATCCCGACTTTTGAGGCGGTAGGATATCGGAGCAGTGAAACTCAGATTGGGTGTAGGGCGAAAGGAAATGACAGTGCCTTTGTACAGCGTATTATTAGCAAGTTTAATTCACATTGTCATTCAATATTGCAACTTACCATCTCTCATCAAGAAGAAAAACATCGATGATACGTCGACGTGCACCCTTGATTCCTGAGAATGTGCATGAGTAGATAAATCATGCCATATATCCGCCAATTACGCTTTTCAATAGGGCAATAATAGCCGCATTCTTCTTGCTCTCTTTGTGTTGAGCTTGGATCTTCAAGAAGATAAACATAATGTTATTTGTATTAAGATATATGTTCTCACCTTATTCTCTCTCGCCGATAGCAATGTGAAGTGTCGGCTGTGATGAGTCAGAGTCGGCTGTTTTTCCTCGACTACCTCCTTGACGTCAACTCGACTGACGGGTAGTAACGAATTTTTTCCAATTGATTTAAATTTGTTGACACCCGCGGACTTCAGTTTCGAGGAAACATCGGTCTCGGACGCTGCTGCTTTTTCGCTAGGGTTGAAGTCCGACATTGGGACAGGAGAGCTGGTTCGGGCGTCTGTATAATCGTCATTGCCGTCATCGCCATCATCGTTAGAGGTGACGCGGCCGTCACCCAACTCGTGGCAGACAATATGCAGAAAAAGGTGCTGGGGATAGTATTCTGCCTTGGACCGATTCTGCGAATGTGATAGTAAAACGCTTTCCAAAGCGAGAGGATGAAGGTCTGCATGTAAAATAAATGCACCGTCAACATCAATAATCAAGATATTAATGAAAGAAAACGCACCGTATTTGATCGACACTGCCTTGAACACGTCCCAGCTCACTCCACCGATGTTGATCCATCGTACTCTCACCCAGGGCTCTCTTTCATCTAATTTGGCGTGCATCAGGTCGACGAACTCCTTATTGTTCAAGCGTCGCGAGTTGCTCCTGACCGCTGAATAGTCAACGACTTCGATATCACAATCTTCCTGTAAGTGCTGGTAAGTTGCATTGACGTCAGCCTTTCGTGGGTCGATTCCTGGTTCCGCGCCAACGGTTCTACTACTGATGAGAGTGGTGCCGCGGTGCATCGCGATGACTTTGTGTACTAGCTTCCTGAAGCGCTCCCTGGGATGAGGGTGGACAGTGACAGCCGTGGATAGATTATGGGACAAGAACCTGGCACGGAAAGACCTCCTGGACCGTCCACTAGCCAGACTGGCGATGTCGAAGCGGTGTTCACGTTCATGCCCGTTGGCTTCTTCGAAATGAGGATGTTGAGCAGGCTGGGTTGAATCAGGGGATGTTATTACCAGCTCCTCTTCTAAGTCTGGCGTTAGCGACCTTCCCACAGAATCAGTTAGACTGTTCTCGCGCGGCATCTTCAGAGTGATACGACCGGCTGCTGAAGGGCGCTGAAGAGTGTTAGGAGGGCGGAGATGTGGCACTTCAAGGACAACGCAAGGCAAAATCCACGCATCCTCTCCTCGTGTTGCCAACAGAAATCAAGGTCTTTTAATAGACCAAACTAAGTTTACCGTTTTCCGCGAAGCCCTTTCCTTGTTGCAATCTCTTAAAATTGAAGATAAGAGGACGAACAGCTAACATTCGAGCGAAATGTTCACCTAGATGACACACCAAACAATTTCAATGCACTGCGACCATAGTCTGTCAACGAATTCGAAAGCAATCGAATTGACTCATAGCAATACAACCCAGTACTATTGCTCGTCGTTCTCTGCTCGTTTCCGCTTCTTTTTCCTTTTCTTTTCCTCGACATCTTGACCATCGTCCGGTGCATCAGGTCTTGAATCACTTTTGGAAGTCTGCTGTTTGCTTTCCTTTTTGACTTTTGTACCTTTGGGCAGCTGGGGTACACCCGATGGCTGCGAGGGTGGCTCTTCGATATCAACTCCTGATTCTCTAGACTTTCGCAATGCTTTCAGTTTCTTTTTCTGCTCTCGTCTCTGTTTCCTTTCTGCTTTGGTTTCCTTGACTTCGTCGGCTTGTTCGGTTCTTGTTTGAGCGTCGATAGAGGTACCCGCTTCGGCGTCGTCATCCATATTTTGGCTCTTGCGTTTTGACCTTTTCTTTTCTTTCTTCTCGTGCTGGACTGCTTCTTCTGCCTTTTTCTCCTTTCGCCGCCGCTTGCGCTTTCGCCTTGCTTCGTCATCCTCCAACCCGCTATCCATACGTTCTTCAACTTTTGCGTGCTTTTTCTTACAGGATTTCGATACTTCGAGATCCACCGACACTTTCTTGTGTCCTGATTTGATTTCGATGTGTTCCTTGACAGTTACGCTTTGTGGCTTGGGATTTTGTTTTTCAAAGGCCTCCGCAACAAGGGCAGCGAGTCGTTTCTCCTCTGCAGCGATAGTTTCAGGTCCGATGACAGGTCCCTTGAAGAATCTAGAATAGAGACCGCGCCGCGCCGCATCCCGTTTGGCATGCGCCATCAAGGACAGACGGGGAGCAGATTCATCAGGGGTGACGGTGCCAGAAGTAGCAGGAGTTCCTTCAACAGGACGACGGGTGGATAGGATGCCCGTTGAAGTTCTTTTCAGCGCAACCTCATTAAGGGACTAAACATAAACATAAGGATCGGATCGGAGCACTGCGAACAGAATACTTGCTGATGCCTCTGCGCTCTCGTCCTCGTCGTCGCTCATGCATTTCACAACGATGGATTTTGCAGCAGCGCTGAACAGGCTGCAGCAGAAATATGGCGAGTGAGTTATAAACAGGGGAAGATTGCACGCTAGATCGCACTCACTGGTCCCAGAACGGAAAGGCTTCGTCGCGGTCCTTTCCAAGTCCGGCAAGATTTTTCTTCTGAGCGATGGCAAGTGGACGAGAGATGGCGCCTTCACGTAGCCCAGTGCCTTTTCCACCCCACCCTTGAGCAACCAAGTAGGAATGGCCGTCTAGAGGCATGTTGTAGTAAAGCTTAGCAGGGACTAATTTCTCGCATGTAAGTACTTGCACGAGCACGTGCGCGACGGCGAGCTAATTGCACGAAGCCAGAGTCCAAAGTCCAGACTCCGGAGTCCAAACGCCTTACTTAAAATACAGGTGTCCATGGACGGCGGCCGTAAGTACTCTAGTATTCTTGATTAGCAGCAACGTGGTTTTGTCGCAGTTTATCAAGCTTAAAAGCAGAAAGGAGATCCAACGCGTCGCCGAGAAGGAACGCAAATTCAGAAATTGTAGTCAAGTTGCAATCCGCCTCTTCAAGAACAGGGGAATAATATGGTTATTCAGTGTGTATAATATCTACTTTTGCACTTTGAGAAGTTCTTGAACATCGTTTCCTGCAACTGAAGCACAACATTAGCCACCATGGTCAGACCGAACAAACACAAAATTTACCATTCAATAACAGGCTCTGGGAATCAAGCATGATCTTGTTATTCGACCCCGATAGCTGAGCAGCAATGTCACGAGCAGCCTCCAGGCGACGCAGCTCGAGGAAACCCTTGTTCTTGCGAACGGCTTCACCAACAAGCTCAGCGCTACGAGCTTCTCCTTGAGCCCGTACAATGATAGACTAGTATAAATATAATCAGTACACGCAACAAATCTCCGCGCTAAATACAAAAAACATGCCTGCTTCTCTTGGATGGCTTGATCGACCAGGTAAGCAGCTCGCAGAGCTGTTTGTTGCGCTACTTGCTTGGCTTCTACAGCATGCGTGAATTCAGTTGAGAAAGCGACGTGCGTGATGGACACATCGTCGAGGACGAGGTTGAATCGCGTTGCGCGTTCCGTCAGGTTTTCGCGCACAAGTCGGGAAACCTAGTTCGTCATGTTATCATTGGGCACAAAGCATATTGTCCACGACACTGCATACGTGTTCACGCTGAGTGATCAGCTGGCTGGCGTTGAATTGGGCCACCACGCTTTTCAAGACCTCGTTTACAATGGAAGGAAGGACGCGTTCATCATAGTCCTTGCCAAGTTCGCGGTAGATTGTGGGAAGAGCCTGTGTGCTTGGTCTAGAGAGGACACGGCAGGTAATGTTGACCATTTGAAGATCTGATGGGTTTAATAAGCTAGTGTCAATATCTTCAAGAATATCCAATCACCTTTTGTACCCGTCAGACTGGCTATGTTTCTGGGCTTGGCTCGGATGTCGAATAGAATGGCAGTTTCGAACCAGGGAACCTTAAAATCTAAGTTGATTTTGATGTGTAAAATCAGCGGTTGGACGAAACGCACGACAAGATGGGTTCCCTCATTGTAAACTTCAGACTTAATACCGTGTAACCTGAGATTCGGAGATGTGAGCAAAACGGTGCTCACGACTAGTCTGCTGCCATAAGTTACCTGCTGTATTTGATAGCACGATGGCCACCATCGACTGAGCATTATTTCGTATGAGAAATCGAGGTCGTAAGCATAGATACCACGTACCGTTGAATAGACTTTGGTTCAACGCGAAGCCTCCAGCAACGAGGGCCACTAGAAGGCCAGTCCCAGCAAATATTCCTTTACCGCCGGGAGGAACCCTTCCGCCGCTTCCGCCAACGGTCCTGAGTTGGTTTGTGAACCTGCGAAAAGCTTCTTGGCCGTCGTTCATTGTGGTTAAGTGTTTGAGTAGGAGGTTCGGTCAAAGAGTTACTAACTGCCTGCCGAGAGACGCGACAGCCGTCACATGAGTGACGATATTCCCACTACCTCGGCGAGCACTCGGCAAAGGGTCCTTCCTCTCCGGCTCGATCAAAAATGCCTCAATCTCAGTCTCCAACTCCCCTTTACATTGCACAGGCTCATGCCAGGCTCAGAGAATTTGAGCAGCGTTGTATGTGTTTTTACTATACCATACGTATTCTGAGAGTCTAAATTTGTGTATCTCGGTAGCTCGGATGGATTTCTATTGCATGCTGGTAATGAAGCTGCAAAATTACAGCCCCCATGCGATTATGTACATGAGCTCATTTCCGACGTTTTGGCCTGTAGGATCGTTGTGTATTCTCCTCAACTCTATGAAAACTACACCCTACAATCAGGAGAGGGCCTGAGTGTCCTCTTCGTCGTCATCTGGATTCTGGGAGATCTATCAAACCTCGCTGGCGCAATATTAGCTGGTCTTCTACCGACAGTCATCATCCTCGGCCTATATGTGAGAGCATTGTGTGTATCTATCCCCAATTCGCTAACTAATCTGTGTAAAATAGTACACGTCGTGTGATCTTATTTTGTTATTTCAGATATATTACTATCGTTCCAAGAAACGCCGGTTGGAAGCACATGCTGCCCGAGAAAGTGTGCTCGAAGAGCATGCTCCCCTGTTAGGACATCAAGATAATCGGCCAGAGGCGATAGAATCCGCAAAATCAATTGCCATTCGATATCTGTCGGCACTATCGTTTGTTGTCGTTGTGGGTGTAGCTGCATGGTGGGTCACCAAGGAGGACGAACACAAAAAACATTTGGTCGACCCTACTGAGGATGGATCTCGCTGGTGGCTAATTCAGTCGCTTGGGTGGTCGAGCGCCTCGCTCTTCGTACGTGTGCATAGCCCCGAATCCCTTCGTGTCATTTGATTCATTTCCGTGACCAGCTCGGCGCACGCATTCCTCAAATATGTCAGTCCTCGCCAACTTAAAAACTAGTCCGGGTCGCTTACTGATCCGAGTATATCCTGAAACTAGTGAAAAACTTCAAAACCCGATGCGAGGGCCTGTCTCCGGCGTTGTTCTTTTTTTCGATTTTCGGAAATACCACGTATGCTCTATCAATACTGGCAAAAAGTGTAGATAAGGAATATTTAATTAAGAACGGAGGATGGCTGGCCGGTATGCAGTGCACATTGCCTGGAACGTTCCCCGAAACTGACGGTATTTGACTTACAGGCAGCCTTCTGACAGTATTCCTGGATATCTTTGTGAGTACCGCTTTACTAGTAGTTGTCGTTTTAAGACTCCACATTGACTGAATTCCGTGGGGTTATGTGTTGTCTCCGAAATGCCGTGGACGCACACAGGTGTTGTGTCAGTTTTCTTACTATCGGTACATGGACGAGAACGACTCCCGAATGATCAGCGGATGATTTTGGATTGTGGCGAGTGCAGCGCGGGACATATGGCGTATATTCCCAGTACTAGTGTTAGATCTATTTTATAGCGACGAGACAAATGTCCGATGTAGAATTCTTGAGCTCCATCGTTGTCAATCATCCAAATGGGCGAGAGTTTTTCGGAGTATTGCGCTGGCTTAAGTATGGGGAATGAGGCCCGAGAAATCGGCTTGGAACAAGATTGGAAGACCGAAGTAGACTTTGTCCGACCAAATAATAGCGAAGCGTCGTGGACATTCGCCTCGTTTTCCTCCTCGTGTCTGGGATATTCATTCCAAAATCCCACGTTGCAGCTAATCCATCAGCATTTCCTGGATCCCTTGTCCAGCTGCGAGAAAGCCATAGGCATGCTTTCTGCCTCGTGCTTGCGCGGAACACAGGGCAGCTCTTTGGGCAGGTACATCTTTATCAGTAGGCGATCGCTCAATGACTTATAAGACGGCGCATGTCCGTAGCATGGCGCATTTTGTCCTCGCTTGCCGCCACGCCCCCGCGGTCGCGGTGCGTTCCCTTCGCCGTCTGCCAGCCTATATATCGCTCAATCTCCCTCAGCGCCCCGTCCCCCATATTTAAGCCTTATGTCCACGAGCTATCCTGCCAGAATACCCGCGAGCGCATTCACGAGCCCAAGACGACGAAAGCCTTCCCTTAAAAATTATGGTCACATCCCACCTGTGGCCTTGAAGCCCAGCCGCATTTCCAATGTGGACGACGTCTATGTTCCCCGTCCTCCGACCTTCATGTCCATCTCGTTTCTTCGTGAGGCAATATCGACCATCGATGTCAAAATGACGGCCCTTGTCAAGGAACGAGCGGAACTAGAAACAAAACTGGAGACTGCGGTCCGACTGCAATCACCCGTCCTGCGGCTTCCCAGTGAGCTGCTGTCGAGCATATTTTCCATCGGCGTACTCGGGATGGGGGATAATGATCCTGTCATGGTGCCTACGCTGATGCTGGTTTGGTGCGTGGTCTAGTAGTATTCATTTCCCATTGATTGGGCATTGACTTGTGCAAACCAGTCGATATTGGGCGGAAGTGGCACTGAACACACCAACACTGTGGGCGAAGATTTCAGTGAGCCCACACGATTCTCTGCAGAAAGCACAGCGGCGCCTCTCGCGATCCAAATCCTGCCCACTGCACGTCACGGTAAACTTTGGGGCCCGGATAGAATATATTCAAAGCATCAGCGAGCACATCATGCATGCTATGGACTTATTTCGGCCCGCTCTGTGGCGCATGAAATCCTTTAGCCTCACCGTGCCAAACCGCCACCATGCATATACAGCACTCCGGAATTTTAACGGTGATGCGCCGATTCTGGAGAACCTGTCCATACATGTCCATCATTCGATGCAGGATGACCCATACTCCAAGTCAATAACGCCTCTCTTCAATGGCTGCACTCCCAGTCTCCGTTCATGTTCATTCACGTCATTCAATTTTGGATGGGACCTGGCCACCATGAAGGGGCTGCGTGTGCTCAAATTAGGAGGCTACTTCAACTCGTATACGCCCTCAGCGTCTACCCTTCTTGATATCCTTCGCCAATGTCCGGAACTCGAGGAGCTGGCCTTGCGGAATATGTCGGACGTAGACTCCAATCCCTGTGCTACGGTTATCGTTGAGGATATGGACGCGCCAGTCATGAATAAGATACACCTTGCTCGGCTCAAGAAGATGTCGTTCTACTACTCAGGGATCGCACATACCCGCGAGCTCGTGAGCCACATCTCATTCCCTAATCTAGAGTCGTTGGAGCTGGCCTACCTTGAGAACGCAACCTCCCTCCTACACTTGCTATATGTGCAAGCTCTGACGAGACTCCCACTCAAGTCTCTTCGCATCGAGTCTTGCCTTTTCAATGAAATGAAGTTTGTAAACTTAATTCGCAAGCTTCCGTCCATGGTGACGCTGGAACTCGTTGACGTCGAGGACCTCACCTACATTACTCTCAAGGTCGCTAAGTCCTTACCTTCCTCTATTCTCATTGATTGACATACCGCCCCCCCCCTATTTAGGCCTTATCTTCTCCCCAGCCATGGGCATGCTCTCGTCTTGAAAACGTAACACTCGACGGATGTACATCCTTCGATTGGGATTCGCTCCGCGCTTTCGTCGAATCCCGGCTCCCAGCCGACCCCCACGCGTACAAACGCTACCACACTAGCGCCGCGTCGCTCTCATCCTCAGCATCTACGGCTGCCGCGAACTACGCACGAATGAAAAGTCGACAGACCGGTCAAGCTGCTCTACTAGCGGCCCCACATCGCGTTGAAATGATAGACGTTACACGCTGTAACCAAATCAGCAAAGAGATGGTGCAATGGCTGCGAATGTACGTTGCATCTGTGAAATGTGAACCGGCCAAAGGCATCTGGGGCGAGCCTGCCATGACATGATTCTTCTTCCCTTTTCCCTTTCGTTTCTCTCCTTTTCCCCTTTAGAATGCAGCAAACCCACGAGACATTTTTGGATATCTTAATTCACGCTCGTCGCTGACCCCTGCTTGTTCAGCATCTTACTTACGATGACTTATTTTATAAATGTAACTATACAACATTCGAAGGGAATATCAATGTACTCGTAGTGCGACTAATCCACAACACATCGGGGCACGGATAAATAAAGAAAACTACCACGGACTCTTCAGCTCCGCTAGTAGCGCCTTGCGCTTCTCCTCGTCTTTTCTCCGCTGTCTTTCGAACCCTTTATGTCCACGCCCAAATACCTGTTTGCGCTTCCGGCTTTCCTCCGCCGCCTTGACATGTGCGGCTAATGCCGAAGCGTTATGCGTAATACGTTTTTGGGAGGCTTTGTGGGGCCCGACGGTTTTTGCCTTCAATCCAATGCCTAATCGATCTGATTTAAGCACGGTAGCAATAGGGGTGAGAAGAGCCTTCCGTGCGTAAGGCGAGGGATCCAAAGGCGTCATATGGCCTCCGGGAGCACTATCCGAAACTTCAAGAGCAGCGGCGGCCTCATGTCCGTGGCGGCTAGTCTGGTTGGCGGTGGCACCTGTACCAGCACCTGGGCCTTCTGGCATTGACTCTCCCGAATCCGAATCCGAGTCTGAGAGTGTGAGGTCTATCACGTCAACGCTCCGTAATTCACTCACGTCGTCGAAGTTTTCCACTTTCACCTCCACCCTCTCCTGATGCAATGCTACCTCGACGTTATATTGCTGAGATTTGAGCTTGCCCTTGAATTTTATCGGCTCTGTTGGTATCATGTCGCCATCCCCCAACAGTTCAGCTGTGTGTTTCCGGCGCACAACATCAGGGCCCAGCGGCTCTCCTTCAGTCCATCCTGCACGTTGGAGCATACCAAAACCCTTGTTCGAGGGGCCGATCTCGAGAAAGATGGGCGGTGCGAACTTCTTTTCCGAGGGGAGAGGCGGTGGGTGTCGCGCAAGCATGTCTGCCAAGGTATTAGGGGTAGTAGCAGATGATGGAGGCAAGGGCTCGGACTGGATGGCATTCATGATGAACCAATTGTTTTTGTTTCTGGATTCCGCCTTCTTGGACTTAGGAGCAGAAGTTGTCCGCGGAGCAGGGGTAGACGATTGACGCGTGATTGCGCCGCTATGGGTTGTGGTCTCCGTACGCGGCGTGCCCGACGTTTTGCTGCCGTTCGCACTCAGCGAACGATACCACCCAGATAGCGTATCCCCCAGCGACGAACTCGAACTCTCAGGTATTTTCGAGGAACTAGCTTGGCCCACAGACCATCCATCGTATGGTATTGTTGCAGCCACGAAGCGTGGCGCTGGTGCTTGCCGCCGTGCGATTAACGCCGCTTCACTAGCCCATGCTCTTTCTGATTCTTCCTCTGTCAGTTGACCAGTTTCCTTTTCTAGTTTCTCCTTATCTTCGGGGTTGTAATTGGAGCGAATGTAATGGGTGACTGTGGCCATAGGATGTGGAACGGAGTAAGGTTGACGCCTTCCGAGTCCTTGAACTTGCAGTAAGGTCGTGGGCAAGTTCGGTGCCGCCGGTCCGGGTGTCAATTGTGAATTTAAGCGCTCAAACAACTTCGGCTAGCAATGCTCAAGTCGCGTTCAAGCGCTTATTATTATTAGATATTAGTACTTTCTGTCCCTAACTTCAATTAACTGTGCGCAGGATGTGCTTTCGGCTGAAGAAAAATCAGCATATCGGTGCAGCTCTGACGTTATTTCCGATGTTCATCCCATGAAATCTACTTATGTAATAAGTAAGTACTGTAGGCTGACGCAAAATAGAGCTGTTCGCTTGCAGCTTGACAGTCAATCCGTTCGAAAGGATAGTATAAGCAGAGTCTCACACCTAGAGCTAAGAACGCATGGGTACAAAACAATATCGTTTTACCCGCATTGGCACTTCTTCAGCAATTCTTCAGACCACATATAAGTAGTAGACCTGGTGCGATTTAATACCGCAACATCTCAGAAATAGAGAAATAAGATTAGTTTTAGTCCCCACCCTACTATCCGAAGGGAAGGATAAGGAAGATTACACAGCAACTTTCAGTCAAAATAATCTCCTGCGTATTCATTACACACCCATCAACTTGAGCGGTGGCCCACTTGTTCATATTCAACGTAACAGTCTGACCCAGCCCTAAATTGGTATCTTACGACCATACATAGCTTTGTCAACAGAGAATGCAAACTAGTGACGAAGCCGTTCAAGAGTATAACATATATGCTTTGCGATACAACCGACCTCAACTTGTTTTGACGGACACTTAGTACATACTCCACAAAGGTGAGGAGCTCCAGGGAGAGTGGTATTACCCGGTAATCCGGTAACCCTTCGGAGATTACCAGAAGCCGCGTTGTTGACGATTCACTGTAGACAGGACCGCCAGGAGGAGACAGAGTGATAAAGAACGCGCCTCCTTGTGGTTTGAGAGGGCCTTACATGCAGGTACCACATGCATAGGAAAGTGTTGGCATTTTTAGCCCAAGTATCGATTGAAAGGGAACTATTTTATTGATTTATAGGCTTACCTCGGTCTATATCTTGCTAATACTTGGCTAATATCGGCCAGTCATGATCAGCGCTCGCCGCAACTTGTGTAATGAAGTCATTTATTAACGCGGCCTTAGTGTCGACCCCTGTTGGTGAATACACATTCATAATCCCCAAGCAACAGAGAATCTCCTTGCGGATGGTCTCAACAGTACGATGGAGTTTCGCCCTCATTTTCCCCGGGGCATTGAGGTCCCTTGAGATAGGCAAGAGTTTGGTGGACAACGGGAATGACAAGTGTGACAGGATAAGCCGCGATGCACTGCGCCCAAGGAGTTTGACCCTATGGCATCGATTTAGCACCACACATGGGACTCACGGCGCGACATTTCCATACGCTCAGCGGGCCTTTGATCATACCGCTCTTTCTTCGCCTTACGTTCGCAGGACAGTTTGCCAAGAACAGCGCAAATGGATAGTCTATTTCCTCCCAAAGCCCGGCATATCCGGCAGCGGCGGAGGCACTCGTTCCCCATAGAAGTGGACTGCAAAAGTCGCGAGGCCGTCCTATGAACTGCAGCCTGATATCAAGCTAAAGATATGCAAGGAATACGGTGACCTAGATTATGTCGTCAAAAGAGATGACGACTTTCTTCGTCGGAAATGGTGAGCCATTGATCCTTTGACTAAACGTTCTCGCTGTCGTGAATCGCGATTCCGATTTTGTCATTTCTTGTCTGAAAAGCATCTGTGGCCCGGGGAAACCAATCATTCAAATTAGGGAATGCTAGCGTATAAGTCACTTTTGAGTGGGGATGTGGAGTACAAGTGGTTATGGCAACATCCCTCATTGTCGGTTCTGAGCCTCCATTGCCTCTATAAGCGGGGTTGTGAGTAAAGGCGGGTGATTGTGAGCTATGATATGTAAGGGACCAACCTGCGTTGGATTCGGCGAATCGGGCCCCAACTCTTTCCGAGTGCTTGATGAATTTCTCCGTGCAGTTCATAATACACGTTTCCTAGAATATTGAATTCAAACCGGTGCCCACTATCGCTACGAAGAATAAAGACCTCTTTGGATGACAGTGCTTTACTGGTAAAGTCATTGACACATGTGTTGAAACACTTTTCGACCAAGTTCGAGTACATTCGGAGGAAGTCTTGCATCTATTTGGTTGTTTGGATATTAATTCAACGAGAAAATGCTAGCCAGCATACCTGGCGCTTTTCGATAACCTTGGTCATTTGTGCCTGCTCTGCCGGGTTGAAGTTGGAGAAATCCATTGCGTCTGTGGGAGAATGGGGGATGGGAGTAGACAAGCGAGAAGGGACGAGAATCGACGGTGGTGACGAGCTCAGATGAGTGACAAGTGTCGCTGGAGGCCCGAGGGACGAGTTTCCCAAAAGGGTAGTCCTATATCACGTGTATAATTTTTGACCACCTCGCCTTTGGAGTCAGATTTTGCGACAGATAATCTTTGACTGTCAAAGTCCTCAAAATTCATCGCAGTAACTTACCTTGTCACATCCATCTCTTGTATTCATTATCCCCTATTGACCGTGTCTCCGTACAGTCCTATAAATTTATCTACCCCGGTTCGTCGAACGTGTTCTGTTACAAGCCTTTGCCGTGATATTCGCAGACTAACCCCCGATCTAAAAGTTCCTTTAAACACCTAATTGTACTGAACAGTCAGTACTGCATCCTGTACTCTCACGAGGCAAACTTATAAAGCCCTTCATCTTCCTGCAGTGTCGGACCTTGATTCACCAATGTCTTTCAGAGACGCCCTTTCCCGCCTTGAGAACAGTAGAGTCAAGTCTACAAGGCCGTTGGTCCCACCACAGATTCTCCAGGAGGATCTACCCCTGCAAGTATCATAAATCTATCAATCGCCACTGCGATTAATCAAGCATCTCTAGCACTCTCCTCTCTGCTCAGACTGTTCTTCAAGCACGTCTTGCTGTTGAGAAAATTCTGAAGGGAGAAGACGACCGACTTCTCGTCGTCGTTGGGTTTGTAGTTAACCCTATGATGTCAGATACACTACTTATTTTTGCCGTAGCCCTTGCTCTGTCCACGATATCGACGCAGCCACAGAATACGCCAAACTTCTGAAAGCATATGCTGATACGGCAAGCGATGACTTGCTTATTATCATGCGTGTATATTTCGAGAAGCCCCGCACGACGGTTGGGTGGAAGGGCCTCATCAACGACCCCGACCTGAACGGCAGCTTCCAAATCAACAAAGGATTACGCATTGCTAGATCGCTACTACTTGACATCAACAAGATGGGCCTCCCTGCAGGGTGTGAATTCCTGGACACGATTTCGCCGCAATACACCGCCGACCTTGTCTCCTGGGGCGCAATCGGCGCGCGCACGACGGAGTCACAAGTTCACCGCGAGCTTACGTCCGCCCTGTCGATGCCTACTGGTTTCAAAAATTCGACGGATGGCAGTGTCGGAATTGCCATTGACGCCTGCCGCGCTGCGAAGAGCGGCCACGTTTTCCTCAGTGTCGGCAAAGAAGGCCTGAGCAGTATTATTGAAACCACCGTGTGTATCCTTTTGCGCGAACGCCGGCTGAGTCTTATTGTATTTTTAACTTTAGGGAAACCCAGACGTTCATGTCATCTTGCGAGGTGGTTCTTCAGGACCCAACTACGGCGCAGAATTCGTCCGCGATGCCGGTGCCAAATTGGCGAAAGCCGGCCTAGCTCAGAAAGTTATGGTCAGTGACAATCTTCCTTCTCTGTCTGATTGTATTAAAATCAATATCGATAGATCGACTGCAGTCACGGAAATAGCTCAAAACAACACGCTAAACAGATTGAAGTCGCTGAGGACATTGTAAGCTTTCTTCTTATTGGCCTAGGCTTTTGGCTTTAATAGAGAAACAATTTTAGACCCGCCAACTCGAATCTGGAGATACATCGACGCTGATCATGGGAGTTATGCTTGAGAGCAATCTCGCCGAGGGCCGTCAAGATATCCCATCCAGTGGCCGTGCCGCTTTGAAGTACGGCCAATCCGTCACTGACGCTTGCATCTCCTGGGAAGCCACCGTCCCCGCATTAGAGCGTCTTAGGGAGGGTGTCCGCGCTCGGCGTGAACTTGTGAGGAATAACGCACGAAAATAAGTACAAGGATTGTATTTCTGTCAATCTCTCAATACTCTCTCATTGTCCATGGTCATGCTAGATAACACCATTTTATCATGCTTTCCAGTTTAGATGTAGTATATCAGGAGCAGAAGACCACGCAAAAGATATATGTACGGCTTCGTGTATTGTAACCCATACAATGGATATCTCTCTACGTTCGACGACTGTGTACTAGACAAATGACTGATAGCGTAGCGGTATTTTTAATGACAGAACACATGGTACAAAACTATGTTTTGAGATTCACAACTAAGCTTCACAAGCGTCGAACTCTTCCGCGTGTAGCATTGCGTACCATTGCATCATCCCCTCGAATAAATTTAGACAGTAACATGTACTATTATATCTATTAGGAGATACATCATGAGTACTCAGTCCCACTGTCCCTACCCAGGTTTTCTTGATGTATTATCGTTATTTCAATTCCAATATAATGCAGATAAATGAACGGTTGTATATAGTTTCTAACAGGGAATTCCGGTGAATTTGTTCTACTAAATGGAAAATAAGTATATATCCAAACTTTCAGACGTGGAAATAAAGCCATGGAAATCTGTCGCGTCCAGGAGTAGGTACCGGGTACTTAGTCACACTCCATACTTACTTCTCTTCCCTCTGCGCATCATTGTTTTCTGAGTCTGTTAATTAGCGGGTATAACCCCACAGAAAGTTACATGCTCATGCGTGACAATTATTAATTTTCGTCAAGAACTGTCCCGCTTCTCGTCATGCGGTCTTCAAACGGTCGTACATATCTATGGCACACTCGGTGCCACGGCGACTATTTATCCTTAATCTTGACCGTGATCCCCCGATCGCGCCTCTAATTCCTACTTGTCACAGAATTCTCACTATGTTGGCCGGTGTGAATCTTGGCTAAATAATGCGGGGACCGGATACGGAAGTGTCTGTGTGATTAGCGCGCGATAAGCGCCCAATAGCTTTCAGCGATGTCGATAGCCCTGATTGAATGGGTGCAATGTTATCAGCAGGCCATGCTCTATGTACACACATGCCATCTATACTTATCATAGCGGAAATCTTCGCTCTATGCAGAATGGGGCATAATTATCACTTGGTTCCACTCCGCGGTGTCCAAGGACGAGACATTCAACCTGTGACTGTAAGGATAGCGATGCGAAGATAAGTACCCACTGCAACCAGTGCTAGTAGTACGAAGTAATGTCAGTCCGCTACAATGTTTCTATTTTTCCAGGCCAGAATGCAGGCCCATCTTTATTCTTCGCGTAAAACGGTTCGTCGTGGGCGAGAAGCACCCGCACCCGAGGGTGTTGCCTCATCAATGCGTTTATGCGAAGAATGTGCGCCTGTGCAGCTTCTTTGTCTTCGTGGGCACAATCACTGGAGTGTCCCGCAATGGCCGAATCCAGAGTGAGTAGGCTCCAATGATGTGCGCTGTCTCCCGCGAGATAAATCCAGCCGCCATCGGGCGAGGTACGGGCGAGGAGGTTGATATGACCAGGAAGGTGCCCAGGCGCATCTATAATGTACAGGCTCCCATCTTCAAAAAAATCTAGCGCACGAGGGAAAGGGCCAATTGGTTCCCAGTTGCTGGGGTTATAGAAAACGGTGCGTCCCTCGGGAAGGATATTAGACAAATATTCGGCTTTGGGGTCCTTTGGGTATCCAGGTATGAGCAGGGATTGACAAGCCTCCCCAACCAAAAAGGTGCTATTCTTGAAGGGCCTGGTATCGCCAGTGTGATCCCAATGACAGTGGGAAAGACAAACATAATTAATGTCGTCTGGGGATAGGCCACCCATCACAAGGGACTCGGCAACGTCTTGATCGACGCGGGCATGGAATGCAGTGTGGATCCAATGGACGACAGTGGGAGGGTAGTTTTGCCAATCCTTCTTTATACCCAGATCGAAAAGAAGAGTCTGCTTGTCGGTCGAATGGCGAAGGAGAAATGACAACGACGGTACAGTGGTGACTTTTCCAGGGGTAGCACCTGTGATAATTTCTTCGTCCAAAAGGTCTAGATGACCCGCCTCCAGCGCGGATACATTGCAGAACGCTTGGTTGCCACTAGGCGAGGGAAGATCGATGTCGAGCGACTGCTGCTGTCAAGATAATTAAACATGAGCTATAATAAACTAGGCTTTGAGTTGATCCCACCTCGATGATTGAGACAACGGAGCTCTTGTGCATTCTCTTGAGAGAGGGAGGAAAGACCGAAAAAATGCTCCGACTGCTCTGAGGCTTATAAGTCGGTTATAAACTTTTAATCAGACTCTAAATTTGGATCAGGAAATTGTCAAAGATAAGTAGTACATAAAGGCTCTAATCATGACCTTCGCACATGAGCAAGAGAATCATCGAGAAGCCCCCGGATTGTGGTTCAGTTTCGACACATCAGATTAGAGATGGCGGAAATTTCCCACTGACCAGAAGATTAGGGGACCCTGACTCTATACGACATTCACCTGCTCCGAGACATATATGTAAGTAGATCATTGGACACTCCAACAAGAGATATGTATACCAATCAGACGTCACTCAGAATTGATAGATAGGTCCAAGAATACTACAGAGTGGGTATTTTTCCAGGCCAAAATGCTGGACCATCTTTGTTATTCGTATAAAATGGTTCATCGTGCGCGAGGAGAACTCGCACCCGCGGGATTTTCGTGAGTTCGTTGATACGATGTATGTGTGCTTCTGCAGCATCCTTGTCGGTGTGGGCACACTCGTGGAGATGTCCTGGATGTCCCAGAGCAATGGTTGATTCAAGGGTGATGAGGTTCCAATGATGAGCGCTGTCTCCCGCAAGATATATCCAACCACCATCTCGAGAGCTACGCGCGAGAATATTAATGTGTCCTGGAAGGTGACCAGGCGCATCAATGATATATAAGCTCCCGTCTTCGAAGAAGTCAAGGGCGCGAGGGAAAGGGCCGATTGGTTTCCAGTCATTAGTGTCGAAGAAAATGGTGCGTCCCTCTGGGAGAAGATCTGATGCGAAGCGGCCATTGGGATCGATTGGATACCCAGGTTTAACGAGGGCTTGACAAGCGCCTCCAACTAAGAACGTGCTTTTTTTGAAGGCCGTGGTGTCGCCCGTATGATCCCAGTGGCAATGAGAAATACAGACATAATCGACGTCTTCTAGTGAGACGCCGCCGTTTACAAGTGATTCCAGTGCGTCTTGGCCGACGTGGACCCGGTAAACCGTGTTAATCCAGTGGACAATGGAAGGAGGGTAATTTTGCCAATCTTTCCGTATCCCCAGGTCGAATACAAGAGTTTTGTTGTTTGTCGCGTGGCGGAGGAGAAACGATAGGGATGGTGCAATTGTCACTTTGCCTGGAGCCGCGCCTGTGATGAACATCTCATCGGGGAGGTATATCTGACCGGCTTCTAACGCTGAGACATCACAGTACGCTTGGCTATCTCTGGGAGAGGGTAGAGCCATACTGAGGGCGAAAATGAGCCAATGACTCGAGCGACATTTAGGGTGGTATACATACCTTGATCACCTCAAAGGCGAACGTGTCGGTTCTGAGGGGCGTATCGGAAGAGGATATTTGAATATCCAAGCGGTTTATAAAGCTTTTCGCAAGCTTTCCGAAGGTGGGCCGTTCTTAGTACGAAGATAGCCTCTAAAACCAGGTCCCCAGATTGGCATCTGAGCCAGCATTTCCACGTCAAAGAAAAAAGTCTTATTTCGGATTTGGTGTCGTCCACGGCCCAGAGCGGCATAGCCTCCTACCTATAAGCGTCCAAATGTTTAACCTCGAAGCTCGCCAGTCCATCAGTACGGTGAAATATGTGCAGTATTGATAGAAACTCCAACAATTCTCAGAACAGAGCCAGATTTCGAAGAAGGTTGACAGAGGGAGGGTTCGAGCGTTGGCAGGCAGCAGTACTGGTGTTGCAGGGAGCAAGTGTCTCCCGAGTCCCGGCGGTCTCGGATTGCTGCGCGTCAGTCACGCGGCCTATTACACTCTAAGGCAGGCTTTCTGATCTGGAGCGCGCCGCGCAATCTCAACGCAATCTGCGTGGTGCGCCTTTTACTTACTACATATATACGTACTTGATCCGTACTAGCAATGTGATAGTCACAATATTTTGTTCTAATCTACTTTCGCATCCTACCCTTTGTCGAGCGTCCTGTAATGTGTTTATGCTGCACCCTATGCTAAAACTTTCAAGAAAACATTCGAGTCCAAATTTGAACTTGCCAGTCCAATGGCAAGTGTCACTGTCCGGATTGCAACAGCGATAAGTATAGGATATTTCCATGTTTCTATTGTCGGATGTCCAAGTCAAATGGCCAGCTCGGGTGATCAAGAAATTTACAGAGTGGGTATTTTACCCGGCCAAAATGCTGATCCATCTTTATTCTTTGTATAAAACGGTTCATCGTGCGCCAGAATGACTTGCACCCGCGGGATTTTTGTGAGCTCATTGATACGATGTATGTGCGCTTCTGCAGCATCTTTGTCGACATGGACACATCCGTGGAGAAATCCTGGATGTCCCTGAGCAATGTTTGATCTAAGAGTGACGAGATTCCAATGATGAGCGCTGTCTCCCGCAAGATATATCCAACCACCATCTCGAGAGCTACGCGCGAGAATATTAATGTGTCCTGGAAGGTGACCAGGCGCATCAATGATATATAAGCTCCCGTCTTCGAAGAAGTCAAGGGCGCGAGGGAAAGGGCCGATTGGTTCCCAGTTGGTAGTGTCGAAGAAAATGGTGCGTCCCTCTGGGAGGAGCTCCGACGCGAAGTGACTATCGGGGTCGACAGGATATCCTGGTTTAATGAGGGCTGAACAAGCCCCCCCAACTAAGAACGTGCTTTTTTTGAAGGCCGTGGTGTCGCCTGTGTGATCCCAATGGCAATGAGAAATACAGACGTAATCAACGTCTTCTGGAGAGATGCCGCCGTTTAGAAGTGATTCCAGTGCGTCTTGGACGACATGGACCCGATAGACAGTGGTAATGCGGTGGACAATGGATGGAGGATAATTTTGCCAATCTTTCCGTATCCCCAGGTCAAATGCTAGAGTTTTGTTGTTTGTCGCATGGCGAAGGAGAAATGATAAGGACGGTGCAATGGTCACTTTGCCTGGAATCGCGCCTGTGATGAACATCTCATCGGGGAGGTATATCTGACCGGCTTCTAACGCTGAGATATCGCAGTATGCCTGGTTATATCTGGGAGAGGGTAGAGCCATGCTAAGAGCAAAATAAGCCAACGAGAGCGACGTTTAGGGTAGTAGAGTAGTCCTACATACCTTGAGCACTTTACAGGCAATCGTGTCGATTCTGAGGGGTGTTACAGTGTATCAGAAGTGACTAATTGAGGACTTGATGGTTTATAAGCTTTCCGCAAACTTTCCAAAGGTGGGTTGTTCCTAGATCGAATAGACGTACTAGCATTTCCACGCCAAAGAAACATGTTTATTTCGGAATTGGTGTTGTCCAGTCCAGGCTCAGTGCTGAGAATTCATAATTTACGGCAAGTTCGCCAGTCCTGAGTCCAGCAGTACGAAGTATTCAAGTCTTAAAAGATATGTGAAGCATTGGTAAAGACTCACAGAAGACAGCAACGCGATGATTCTTAGCACAGAGCCAAATTTCAAGAATTGTCGGCAGAAAGAAAGAGTCTAACTTTCGGGGATCATCTCACGCGGCCTGTTTTTGACTTTAAAGCAGGCGAAGGGAAAGTCCAACGGCTTGCAAGATACCCCGGTACAATACCGATACCCGGCTGCGATGACGTAGGATATTTCCATCACCATGTTGCTATTGTCGTCAAATGACTAGCTAAGGTAGTCAAGATTACTACAGAGTGGGTATTTTGCCAGGCCAAAATGCTGGTCCACCTTTGTTCTTCGTATAAAACGGTTCATCGTGTGCGAGGAGAACTCGCACCTGCGGGATTTTTGTGAGCTCATTGATACGATGTATGTGCGCTTCTGCAGCATCTTTATCGGCATGGGCACATCCATGGGGAAAATCTGGATGTCCCTGAGCGATAGTTGATTCAAGGGTGATGAGGTTCCAATGATGAGCACTGTCTCCCGCAAGATATATCCAACCACCATCCGGAGAGCTACGCGCGAGGATATTAATGTGTCCTGGAAGGTGACCAGGCGCATCAATGATATAGAGACTCCCGTCTTCGAAGAAGTCAAGGGCGCGAGGGAAAGGGCCGATTGGTTCCCAGTTGGCAGTGTCGAAGAAAATGGTGCGTCCTTCTGGGAGAAGATCTGATGCGAAGTCACATTCGGGGTCGACTGGATACCCTGGTTTAAACAGTGCTTGACAAGCTCCTCCAACCAAAAACGTGCTTTTCTTGAAGGCTGCAGTGTCGCCTGTATGATCCCAGTGACAATGAGAAAGACAGACGTAGTCGACGTCTTCTAGAGAGATGCCGCCGTTTACAATTGACTCCGATGCGTCTTGGACGATATCAACCCGGACGTTAATCCGGTTGACGACGGAGGGGGGGTAGTTTTTCCAATCTTTCCGTATCCCCAAGTCGAAAACAAAGGTTTTGTTGTTTGTACTGTGGCGAAGGAGAAATGATAAGGATGGTGCAGTGGTTACTTTTCCCGGAATCGCGCCTGCGATAAACATTTCATCAGGAAGCAAAATAAGGCCTGCTTCCAATGCCGAGGTAGTGCAGTACGCTTGATCGTCGTTCGGAGAGGGAAGCGTCATGCTGGAGGCAAATATGAGCCAATGCTAGTGACGTACAAGGAAGTATAATTGTCTTACATACCTTGAACACTTGTACCACAGGCGACGGTGTCGATTCTGAATACCCAACGGTTTATAACTTATATAAGATTTCAATGGCTTGTTAGAGATTGAAGATAGCTTCAGAGACTAAGTGGCACCTGAGCTAGCATTTCCACGCCAAAGAACATGTCTATTTCGGAATTGGTGTTGTCCACGTCCCAGGGCTTTCCATTCAAATACTCGAGCTCCAAGTTCGCCAGTCCCGTGGCACAAAGCAATAATAGCTGCAATATAACCTAGTATAGCAAGAAGTCTTGCCTTCCGAGATACGAGAAATGACTTGAGGTTGCAAAGAGCAGCAAGTGATCCTCAGCAAAGGGCAAACGTATAAGGAAGGCTGGCAGAAAGGAAGGTCGAATGTGTTGGCAGCAAGTTAGAGTATTTGGCTTTATTAAGGCCGGCCTGATGCGCGGCGCGGCGCGCGATCCTCGAGTTCCAACTTGATATTGACTCAATATTGACTTGATAGCAACACTACCAAAACGCTACCAAAACTTGACCAAAACACTACAGCAATAAGTATAGGCTTCTTCAGTCCAGCTATGCACTTCGAAGAAATCCACGGCTTACAAGATACACCGGTACCCGGCTACGATTCACGATGACACAACGATGACAACGACTTGATAATAACATATGATACTTCAACTTCCAAGTTCCTATCCAAGAAGTCAAATGACCAGCTCGGGTAGCCTGCATTGTGCGAACGTCTCAGTATTCTGGTGGGTAATTACATGAATATTAGATATCCGGGGTCACCCCTTGGTGCATACCATTTGCCAACCATTTGCCAACCTCCTCGAGCATAGCGATGCACATCGAATCGGGCTTTCAGCCAGTGAGTATCGAGTATTTCCTTATTTTGCCGCAGGTCATGGAATTCATAATCAATTGCTCTCCAAATAGACCCCTTTCGCAGAAGAGAACGCCTACAACTCAGATGCGGTCTTTCCAAGTTTACTGAAACGTACCCTGCCAAAGAGGTATGAGTTCAGAGTGTCACATAATGTCTTGATGGCAGAGAACTGAATCGCTCTCCAGCGTATTTCAGGAGGTCGAACCAGACCTTGTGCGTGTAGGCTCCGAAGTGGTTTCCGGTAAGCCAATCGTTCTGACAGATAGATATTCTGTTGACGGGAAATATATACGGTCCAGCTCTTCGCGCACTGGCCGACAGTGGCAAGACATTTCCTCCCACATTACTCCAATACGACCAATGGGGGCGCCGGATCGACAAATTACAAACTAGTGAAGGGTGGCGCGAGCTCAAAGCCATTGCTCAACGGGAAGGGCTTCCAGGTATCTTCTATGAGCGCAAATACAATGAATACAGTAGGATATACGGCTTTGCGAAGATGACCCTAATGGTGGGGGACAGCAATGAGGTATGTCAAAGAACACCTGCTTTTGAAAAAACCCCGACCATAACATGGACATATCAGATTTTCTGTCCTATGAGCATGACAGATGGTAGCGCCAGAGTAATTGAGCTTCTGGGGACCCCTGAAATGAAGCAGCGCATCTTACCTCGTTTGATCAGGTACGCGCTCGCCCATTAGATCATCACGTATTCTAAGCTCGAAATTGAATCAACACTCTAGTCGGGATCCTTCATACGCCTTTACCTCTGGACAATGGATGACAGAGGTGACCCGCATTCTCTATCACTGATATCACCCAGTCTAAATGTCGTGTAGCGTCCCGGAGGATCAGACATTTCCCTGACTGAAACAACCGCACAATTTACGACCAAAAATAATACATTCGGTCCTCAATATACTTTAGATGGTGTAAAGTGGTTCTCGAGCGCCACAGACAGCGAAATCTCGGTGGCTCTAGGGCGAACAGGCTTGCAGCAGGATGGCTCAAGGGGATTGTCGCTATTCCTTGTCCCCTTGCGCCTGCCCCTTATTCGGAGCCCATCTGACCCAACGCCGCCTCCCACGAGCAACAACATCCGTGTCCACCGCTTGAAAAACAAAATTGGCACACACATTTTACCTACCGCAGAGCTCACCTTAGAATCAACAGAGGGATATCTCATTGGTGAACTCGGGAAAGGGATTAAAAACATTTCCCCCGTCCTCAACATCACTCGCCTGTGGTCCGCCACTGCCTCTATCGGAAATCTACGCAAGTGTCTGGCTATTGCAACATCCTACGCGAAAGTGCGCTCCATCCAAAGTGGCAAACTCCTTCTCCAGGATGCCCCTATCCACGTCGAGCAGCTCGCCTCCGTTAATCTCGTATACCGTGCCCTGACGCACCTCACATTTGGAGTTGTGGGCCTTCTTGGTAAAGCTGAATGTGGGACTGCCACGCTCAGCGAGCAGCGCAGGCTGCGCATGTTGACGCCTGTGGCGAAGGCTTATGCTGCAGAAAAGGCTTGTACTGCAATGGAGGAAGCGATGACAGCTTTGGGTGGCGCGGGATACATGGAAGAAAATGGATTTGGCCGGGCCATCAGAGATGCTCTTGTTGAAAAGTAATTCATATCTATTGATCTGTGCCGTGTTCTGTACTGAACGTATGTTGTACATAGGATATGGGAAGGTACTATTGTCGTCCTTGCCTTGGATTTAACTCGCTCGGCTACAGACCCTGCTTCTATGGCAGCCTTTTTATCGGTCAGTGCACTCAAACCTATAATTGCTCGTTGATTAATATCTTATTAGTGGGCCAAATCTACTATCGATTCTTGTGCTGGGTGTATCCAAGAGCAGTCAGCTTCCGTATTGTCGATTCTTCGAGAGGCTATCGATGAAATCAGTGTGGCGTATACTGAACCATTGGGCCCACTAATCCCGAGGCCGGCGCTCATGTTGGTCGGCGCAATTGCGTCGTCCTTGTATTTACTTGAACACGCTGTCTGGGCCGAAAAGCAATCAGAGCCTACTAAAGACCTCGATGCCGAAGTCTTCCGAAGATGGGTACTCGAGAGTGGAATGGAAGGAGCAATAAAAGCAATCAAACGGGCCAAGATCGACACTGGTGCTCGAATCGTTCTGAATTCGGCGTTGGTGTTCGGATCGAAGAGAACATCGAAACTATGAATTGATATATAGTTGGTAAGTCATCTTGATATCCTACATACTCCCTTATAAATAAATGGCTCCTTTCAAGGTAAATGAGTAGCTGTATTATGATGTATATGGAACGATATGGCATCTACGTCGGAGCAAAATTAGTTCGTTGACGAGATACAGTTCAATAAAAATTTTCATACCCTAACATTCCTCGGCCGCCCCAGTTCTTGCGGGGTGTTAATGTTACAAAGATGGTCTGGTCGGAACGGATAATTCGTATAGTGATGGCACGCTGGAAACAGTTTGGTCAAAATGACACGGATTCTGCGTGTTCATTGATGACTGACGTTTTCGTTCTCTGCTACAAGCTCTGCCACGGGTTGAAGCGAACCTGCTTTGAAGGAGCTCTGATCCAAGCGGCCAAACTTAACGATGAGATCGCCTTTCTGTAATGACTAAATTGACATAAGTTATCAGCCTAGAGATTGAATCGATGCCCGGCATACCGCTTCGGCGGCTGGGCTTCCTGGGGCAACTGCTTCAACTTTAGAAAATGGTTTCAGAGTTTCTGAGGCTGCTTCGTCCGTGTGGGTAAACAACGCAGGATCGTATATCCCTTCCAAGGCTTTCCCAATTGAATCCATAACAGCCTTGAGGTCGTTCCTCAGTTCAATAATACGTACTCGAGCACTCCGGACTGCAAATATATCAATATCTGCACGAGGAAATCCTTCAAAATCGACAAGTGGGGTCTGCATCGTGACATTATTTGCTTTGAGGATGGAGACATGGGATTCAAGTTCAGCCTCGATGTTATCTTTCTGAGCCATCAATGAGCGAGCGTATTCCATTTGGCCATCGGGATTGGGAAGGGTGAGCCCCATGTATGTGTATCTGGGGTGTGGTAGAATTAACGCGAGATAATAATTGAGAACAAGTCGCGATCGAGCAGTCTGCGCCACCACTGCCGACGATGTGACGTAACTCTGTTAAGAGGACAGCAGTTTGCCAAACAATCACCGTCGTCCCCTGGCCGCCAACACTATAGACTCGCCAGCCAGTCTGGTATGGCGTCCGTCTCCATCCTGTTTGGCAGTGTTAAGTAAATGTTGGTTATGTTTTATAGTACAAATAGATGCAACATATGCTCGGGCCGAGGTATTTGAGACGTACGCCATACCGACTGGGCCAAACGAAGCACTTTTACCAAGGCTCGCGAGCGTGACAAAGACTTAGAAAAAATGGTTCTCCCTTCAATAGGCTGGGTATCCAAAAGAGGAAACGAGGGAGTTCAATCCCCGCGGCACGTAATCTTTTTCATTTATTGTCATACAGTACAATTTCCTTGCTTTATCAATGTTTTGACTGTTGAGAGCCTGTGGAGTCACAGTCATGGTAAGGGATTATTTAGGCTGTAGAATATCTTCAAATATAATCATTACTACCATCCAGACCTTCAGCCCCAGTCAAAAATAGCTCCCGCCCAGCCAAGGCACAGCTGTTCTCAGACATTTGATTCGGTCTAATTTGCATCGAAATTTAATTAAAATATCCTCATATGAGTTTTCAGATGCACTCATGCAGACAACATTAGTAGAATTAGAGAAAAATGGTCGGAAATAGTTCTGATATGGCCAAGGTGTAAATGCAGCGTATCTATTTGTAGTAAATTCATGGAATATTATGTAATGTACCCGAAATCTATGCTATTGGAGAGAATTATGTGTAACTTGTTGAGAAGTTCACGACACAAAAGCCAACTGGCCAATATCCTGTGGGTGCAGAGTAATGAAGTTAATCTGCACAGCATTGCTAGAAAGTAATAGGGAAACAAAATATGCTCTAGAATTTTCAGATCACACATCAGTCAAGCTGTCGAGCAACACGAGAGCAATTCAGGATGGCACTGGCAGACCCGCAACACATTCACTAGGAGCTTTCCCAGACTCCTTCGCCTCAGCTGATAGCTTTTCCCACTTCTAGACAATCAGATATGTCAGATAGATAATGTAGGGGTATTTTAGAAGACCCACCTCCTTCTCCTCGCTCGGGAGACTGTCGTAATAGGTGCTAAATTCGTCTGTAGTTCCCTTTGGATGTGCGACAGCCCATTCATGGGCACAGAGATTCCTTAGAGAAGATTGGTAAGGATAACATGCTAGCAGGCTGAAGCAGGACAGGAACACTACCTTGGTGTAGTACTTGTCTTGCTCGGACGCATCCTAGTCGTCCCCGTACGTGATCGTTTTGTCGGGGCGGGAGGAATAAGTGTAGGCGGACCAACTGGCATGTGATTTTCGGTAGCCCCTTGCATGTTATTCATAACGAATTGTTGCTGATTTTCCAAACTGAAAGCACCGCCAGGTGCTGCAGGTAAAGAGAGAGGATTTCCGATCTAAAGGTGCAAATTTTTTACCGAGTTACATTGCTCGCAGATTGAAAAACAACATACCATGAAGTCAAATAAGGGTTTATTGGGTTGAAGCAGAGTAGGGTTGGAGGAAGACTGCTGTTTGAAAAGAGAAATTGGAGGTCACTACTTATTAGAGAGCGGGAAAGAAACATACAGTAGCTGGTAGTAGGGGCCTAACAGGAGTATTGGGTATTACATTGAGAATTGGTACCAGTTGCTGTTCAATTCAATTTGTCAGATATGCCTTCAAGCATGAACTGAGTTACATACCTGGGAAGTATCAAATGAAGTAGTAGATACTTGAGGAACAGGCGCCAATGACATTGCCCCGTCCATCTCCATGGATTTCTGTCGCTTCAGGTCTGGGTTCTCGACGATAGACTTTTGGCGAGATCTCTTCATTCCGTTTTGCGGTTCAAGGGACGCCTTCTTCTGCTTCTTCATCCAGGTGGTTTTCCATCCCGGGAACGTATCGGTCGCGATTTGTTCAGCCTTCCAGTCCAAGTCACAATACTGGAGCTCTTCAAAACGGATCACCATCTCATTGTAGAAAAATCTGCGACTAGCGGCATCAGCGTCTCCCCATGAAGCGAATTGTTTTCCTTGCATCGCAAAGCCGACAAAAATTGCACGAGCATGAATACGAATCTCTCGCGCTCGGTGTCCATCAATAACTTTACCATCCTTATCCTGAATGTAGCGCATTGAAACGTTTATTCCCGCACGGCAGCGGCCTTGACCGCGTTGGGAACCTGGAGCAGGAGACACAGATTCTAATTCCTCACCCTCCGCCTCCGCCTCTACGTCCTCGTCCTCGTTTTCATTCTCAGCCTTCGTGGATATTTCTGCAACTCGATTACCCGATGCCGATGTCCACTGGTGCCTGTACCAGTAATCGATAGACTTATGGTCGTCGGGGTGTAGCTTTTTGCGCTCTGCTTCGGGAGGCGCAGGTACTCGCTCTAGCAAAAGGTTGTACGCTGACCTGGGGAATAAATCAGTAAAGTAAACTGTAGTGAGGAACGAGGACTCACTGAAGGGTCTCGAACTTGGTCTGCCAAATAGAAACCTGTTTTGCGAGTTCTGCGTTCTCGGTTCGAAGGACATGTTGGACTTCTTCGGCGGCCACACTTCGCCGAGCCCAGTTGACCTCTGCTGAGGACCAACTCTGTATACCAATAGTATGTAAACCTAATATAAATTAAGCTAGAATAATCATTACATACCGTCCTTGAGCTAGAACTTTCGATACTGTATGGCTTAGAGTAGATTGAACTGTCCATAGACTCGATACTGGTTGGTGGGAGGTATTGAGAATTTTGCGCATGAGCGACAGGTCCTGGGGCACCGAAAGAGGGTATAGCAAACAAATTAGGAGCAGGACTGGGAGCACGAATGCATGGCTCAAAGTTAGCTGACCCAATATTCATGGGATGAATAGAACGTAGACGGACGAAACAATCGTGACGCTGAGATTCTCGCGCCATATCACACTAGCAAATGACATAATATAGACTATATTTGAAAACACCGCAAATTGCAAAGCAAAATGCGTCCAGACGTACAAGAACTACAGCTTATAGAACAAACAACAAAGATATGCCGCGATAGAGAACATGTAAAAGACAGCGGCCACGACAATAAAATGCACACAAACTCGAATAACATCCAGATTCTCATCATCCCAGCTAGTCCGCCCCAATCACACATCGGTATTCTTGCAGAGTTCGAGAAACGCTTGGCCGGGGAAGTATGATCTCGTCCGAGGCAAGTCCTTGGTTAATCAAACGCAGCCGCTTAGACTGAGGAAGGAGAAGCTGGAATTGCGAACGTGAACGCTTTCCTGTGGGGACAACAGCATAAGGGGCAAGTGATCTGGTCTCCTCTTTCTCGTAGAACACGAGTGCTTTTAGGAGAATACCGCGGTAGGCAGCATGCGTAGCGATGTTAGGCGTTCCAATTAGGGTTCTAGTTGTCGGATCCCACGTCACGTTGACCAATTCTTGTAAGAATGGGGCGAAATCGTCCCAGTAAGGAGCTAGGCCTTCTTTGATGTACCTATCGAATGATAATAGAGTGACTGTTTTTTCGTTAGCTAGATCTTGTCGATTGGCCATACAAAACCATTTGTTGAGTTCGATAGTCTTCGTCTCCGATTTTGCTTCCCGAAGTTGTCCACCAGGTCCAACTGTGTAGTGGCAGATAGTGAGGATGGTGTACAGCAGAGACTCCAAGTCATGTCCCGGGCCGTGTTTATATTTCCCGGAAACACCACCGAGTAAGGCCTCAATTGACATGAAAGGAAGTGTATCCTATAAGAGTATTAATAAACGTAGTCACATATTAGTGCTGGCTTTCTCACTGAAGTCAAATTGGTTTCTTGCGATTTGTATTGCATGAAATCGCCATCGATAATCATGCCAGAGGACTCAATGGGCTTGGTGGTGCCTGTCCAATCGGTAACAGTGTCGGAGTGTTCTCGAGGGACAAGAGTGACATCGGGCTCTTCAATGACAGGGACCAATTCGGTGTTCGTATTCACTTGAGCAATGGCCATTGAAGTATCAGTTGGGCCGTGGTAAGCCAAGGCGGTAGGTACGTGGATGCTGTGGGCCTCGTCAGAGGTGGCAGGTGCCTGACTAATCACAGAAGGAGCAGACACTGGAACGACGCTGACTGCGTTGGCAGATGAAACAGTGAGAGGCGAGGTGCTATCATGTGCTTGGGTGACAGGTGTCAACTCAGAAACTGAAGGCGTGCTAATGACGGTGGTGGAGGTCGTTGCCACATGAACAGTGGAGGTGTCGATAGTAAGCGCTTGAATGACCGAGATTGTTGAGGCTTGAGGCTCAGTGGTCACAGTAGTAGATGCTTCTATGGCAGTCAATAACGCAGCATCGTCGTCCTTGTCGTTTGCATCGATAGCGAGTTGTCTTAAAGCGCAGATAAGCATGCGAAGTCGAGAGGGTAATTCGTGCGGCTCGCAATCCCAAACTCGATTGATCATGATATTATTCATTGAAATGTCGCTATGAATAATCCCTCCCTTAACGTAGAGAAATTCCAGTGCTAGAAAATCATTAGCAACAGTAATCACTACCACAAATATAAGACATACCATTAACGACATCAAGCATTACAGAAATAAATTCCTTCTTCGAGCGAAATGATGTTATGGGGTCCCCTATGGGGCCCGTGACTATGCGTCGCTGAATACGAGTCATAGACCCTGGCTGCTGCAAATTGCCACGGATTACATCCGTCGACCAGACCTTTTCTTGGCCAATGCAGTACTTAGGGCAGCTGTGTTTAAAGAGATGTCCTTCGTCGTCGTCCTGGAGCAAACGGTCGATATGTTGCATGAACTCGATCTCAGAGATAATCTTATTTTCCACGACCCAGCTGTCCTTCAGCACGAAAAACTTGCCTATCTCATCCTTGACGATCCACACTCTCGTTCCGCGGCCGTACAAGATCGGAGAGCTGTGAAGGAGCCTGATGACGTCGAAAGTACGTGTTACATTTTCTTGACCTGCGAAGGGGCCGGTGACGTCAATAGAGATGACTTCCTTCGTTACCGGGTGGAGTTTCATTGTGGGGTCCCAGCCGAGGGTAGGCGGCTTTGCAAAACAAAATGAGAAGATGATCCTCAAGAAGAACATGGCATTGTAGGTCCCTAGGCCAGCAGGCTTGGTGTAGAGCATACCCGTACGATCCACCACCGCGAAGGAAAAATAGATGTTGGGAGGAGTGCCAAAGAGCGCAAGTGCGCAAGTGTATCTCCTTTGCGGCTGCACATCGAATAGACACATGGCTTTCTGCTGGATTTGTTTGAGTAAACGGCTGAGCGAACCGGGGCCGGAACTGGTGATTTCAATTATTGCAAAAACGTTGCGCCAGTGAACTCGTTCCTTGATGACCTGGTCGATATCGTGCAACTCCGCACGGTTAATGAGACATATGTCTGGTTTGAGATCCATGTAGCTGCCTTCAGCTGCTCTTGTAGCAGTGCGGCAGTCAAAGGCGCGATCGGAACGATCAATAACGGGGGATGGTTGAGCGATGCCGTGAGCAAGCGCAAGATTGTTCGCCATGTTGTTGAGCCAATCTTGAACATTGACTTCAGTTGCGGCGTCGGGCGGACGGAGGGTGATGGCATTGGGTGTCGTCCAGAGATTGGGATCTCGGGCTACTCGTTGTTCACTGAAAGGAACAGGTAATTTCTCGTTTTGAAATACATCTTTCTCTACCCAGACGACCTCGGTAGTAGACTGTCTGTATGAATTTTTGAGTAAATCACGGAGAAAGTTTGTGTTGATCTTATTGGGCGCTTTCTCGCTAGAAGGGCATTGGGGTGAAGGCGAGGGAAAGCCGCCGATATTCGCAGCTTGTGCCAATGGAAGCTGAGTTTTGACATATTTATCGAACTTAGATGGATTTCCGAGCGCCGAAAAGTTATGAGCAGGAGGGAGGATAGGAAATGCAGTAGCCGAAGAGGTCTTCTTTGTCTCTTGAACCTTCGCTGTTACTTCATTGGTAGACAACAGATCTTGAGCCAAAAGAGCTGAGGTTGTAGGAGAGGTGATATCAGAGAAGACAGAGGAGTCACAGAAAACAGAAGGGTCTTGGATACGAGGCAGATAAGCCATAGTGCGTAGGGGTATGAAAGTCAGGACGAAGGGACGGTTGCATTATGTAAGCAGAAACCAACACAACATAAGTCTTGCGGAAGTAATTGTCATAGTCAAAGGTATTGATAGTTGGATATGATATATACAATACATGTATGTGGCCTCTATGTATCTGTAATGCATTCATGTATGTTACCTAGATTCACAATGTCTAGACCTGGCCGCTCGATCAAAAAAAAATGAGACTCTGTGTCCATAGCGTGAGGTGGATTATGAGGCACCATTGCGACTACAGATTCAATGCACGACACTTCAATAACCTCCAATGCATTATCTCCAAAATACTGACATGATACCAAGGTTCCATGTGATGCTTCAAGGAGGTCTTCGCGAGGCTCAGAATACACTGAGATAACGGCTAACGTCATTTCTCGTCCATGATTCCGGCAGCGAAAGTAAAAATATACTTCGGCGAATTGAGACTTGTTATCGGTGGAAAACTATCAACTTCAATATCAGTCAATGATTAAATAGTAGGTTGTATAAACATACCTTTATATTTCTCGACATTCGGACCTTTGTCAATGGCTTTTGAACTTCTTTCCATTGTGATCTTGCGACTTGTCCGTTGGGAAGACGAAGCCGCGCCCATCGAGCAATCTTCGGACAATGTGTAAAGCCCGAGTTGCTTCCTTCTAGATTCTGAATATATACTGCTAGGGCCCGGGCCTCGCATGGTCGCATGGCACGATCATATCTATCCTGCGCGCGAAGAAGTGCATAACCTTTTCCCAAGTCAATTCCACCACGAGGCAGCACTGGGGGTAAGTGTTGAAGATCTGGAACCATGGCAATGAGAGCATTCATTTGACACCTCAGTAAACCTCGCTGGGAAAGATTTGCATAGGGATTCGAGGGCTGGCGTATTTCTTCTCCAAGGTTACCTATTGTGCGCTCCATTGTCCACTGTGAGGAACAGATTGGTGGACCGATCCTCGTGACCTCTGGGGCAAGATGCAGTAAGGCGTGAATACTCTGGCGACAAAAGTGAAGACGGTCAACGCGTCGTTGATAATAAATGGTTTCGAATTCATGAGCAAACGATCGGAGGAGATGTTCAGCTGTTATTAGATCAGATGTTTTAATATGATGCTGTTGAATGATCTTCATTCCCCGCACTAATTTGCAGAAGTGTGAATAGTATGGCTGTGGGAGGATGTCATACAAAAGGGCGGGGGCTAGGCCATACAAGTAAAGGAGCCACTCCCAGGCCTTATAGCCAGAGTTGATCTTGTCCGCAATGTTCCGTGGGGGTCGATCGAAAGACCCAGGCAGATAAGGGGTGGCATCCGCAACTGCCTTTCCATGCCGTTCCCATGTGCTTCCCTGGAGGACAGCCCAAGGCCAAGTTGAAACGGGATCTGTCTGTTCGTTATCGAGTTGACCACGCCACAGAGAAACAAGGAGATCAGCGAGATTAAATGACCCAAGGTGCATGACGTCGGACCCAAAGCATCCTGGAATGCCGAGTATACGGTCACTCATGACACCCAGAAAAATTGTCGGCTTTGTAATTCCGGTCTCGAGTCGACGCTTCTTGTATTGGGTTTCATTTGGGGACTGAAGGAGGCATCGAAGATTCTGAAGGTACCAATTGGAAGAAGTGGATGTGGACACATAATGTGACAAATCACCATGATCGCAGCCTTGCATAACGTAGTCATCGGGCTTCAATAAGGCGGGATAATAATGGGGGCCATTCGGTTTGTGGCGGCCGGGGACAGAACAGTAAAGTCGGCAGCCATATTTCCCATGGTGTCCTACCAAACCATTGAGATATGCCATCCCAGGGCCATCTGCTGTATTGAGCCCGAGGAAAAGTCCAGAGGTGAAAAGGCGGTCTGTTGAGGCATCCCAGATGTGAAGTCCTTCCCTTTGAAGAGAGCAAAGATGGTGGAGGCCCGGGAATAGAAACGAATCGAGGTTCTTTGGCTTGTTCGGACCGGGAATGAATCCGCCAGGTAGAACATGCTTCTTCTTGTAGCGTTCGTCTGGGGAAAGATCCAAGATAACCCATATGTAGATCCAACAATCTGAGGCCTTGTGAGCATAAAGCTGCGCCCCGTCAATAGAAAGCATCAAAATGATATCGTCGTTACCAATTTTACCCTTCTTTACATTGTTCAGATAGTCACTGCCGTGAAAAAAATCGTCGTAAGACGATAGGATTCCATTGTTTGCTTCCAGTTTACTGATGATATCGCGCTGAGAGGCTGACTGTGGGTCTAGACTCGAATCTCTCAAAACAAAACAAAACCCCAGCGGAGAGAGATCTTTACTAGGATCGAGCGACGCTCTACAACCAGTATAAGAAATCTAAAGTGTGC
>KN817619.1:0-148098 GCA_000827495.1 Hypholoma sublateritium FD-334 SS-4 | reverse complement strand
CTCCTAGCTCCCCTTGTCTAAATAGTGGAGTACGGCTAAAATCGAAAATCTAGCGGATTTACACGCATAGACCGGTTGCAGCCGTATCAGCGGGTACCACCCGTATGCGTACACTACGAGCGGCTCGCGCATGGGGTCGACGACGTCATCGCCGCTCGTGCACCTCGTCGCACTCGCCTCGCGAGTACGCCGTCTCCCCCTCTGTCAGTGTTGGCATGGGTAACGGTGGGGGGTGGGGTGGGGGGCGCGCCCGGAGTCACGGGGATCGGCGTACGGCGAGCTGCACGAGCAGTTCATGCTGCACATGAACCTCGACGTCGCCGTGACGCCGTCAAGCGTGTTCGGCGAGCCCGAGTTCCGTAGCGGGCCGTCGTTCCACACGGAGTCTCCCGGGACGTTCCTGGCGGAGCTGCTCATGGCCTCCACTGGTGGTGGTGGTAATAGTAGTGATGGGGCCGGAGGGGAGAGGGGCACGCGGGGCGTTCGAGGAATACTATGCGCAGCAGCAGCAGCAGCATATGCAGCACCGCACGTCTTCAGCACGGCACGTCTTCTCTTCCTCTCCTGAGTCCTTGTGCGGTGCACAAAGTTTCCCAGGCGCGGTACAAGATACGATGCGCGCCGTGACTGCCACAGGGGCTGGCTGCCGGCGTGCAACCCTGATGCAATGGTGAGTGGCGTGTCTGCGGCGCGCCATCGCCACCGCCATTTGTGTCCACCTCAACGCGTTATACAATTGGAGGAGCAGTGTATGTACTTACTACGGAGTGTATCTATTGTTTAAAATTCAAAATTCTGTAAGTATCAATTAGCATAGAAGCTTTCGCTGCGAGCATAGACTAAAGTAATTTGGTGCCCGGCAAGCACGCTGCACTGTGCGATTCATGTCCCTGCGGCAAATGTTGCGTGCTACCATTTGGGTACCATCATCCTCTACATAAACACCATGTAAGTAACACGTCTCCCAAAAGCATGTAAAGTTATTAGTATGTAAATTTGTTCGACGTTTTATAATACATAGGTTTGTGAGACGTTGAAGTAGGCGTGTGACACGGTGTGCTATGCGACTTTGGTATTTGATCACCGTATGGACTTCGGATACTCATAAAGGAGGTACATATAGAGTCTAAGTATAATGTTCAATACTTATACCAATTTCCATGTAATACTGATCCTCCGGGGTTGAGCTACGGTATGAATGAGCTGGTGCTATGGTCCTGATGGCACTGTTCACACGGTGTATCAGGGAAAGATTGACTATTGCGGTATGACTGGACACCGCCTAATCATAATTCTAAGTTGAATAGTGTCTTACTATACTATTTATCACTTGTACAGACTTTCATATAATACTGGTACTCTGGGAAGGAGCTATGGTATGAATTAGGTTGGTGTGGCTAAGTTAAGCCTGCCCCGTTCTCTCGGGACAATAGCAGTCGGAGGACTTCTAGTCGGAGATAAGCGGACATGATGGCTGTGGTGTGCGCGATCAAGTCTATGCGATTGCTATGCGATCTCTTTTGTCCGCCTCGTCGTGCCCTCATCACCCTCTTCCGCTACCCCGCCGCCTTTAACTTGTTCACTTTACCGCGATTACACGCAATAATCTTGCCCCCGTTATATTTGAGCATGTCTGCAGGGGCCAGAACTCACCTAACCCGGGCTCAGGCCTCCGCCGTCGCAAAATGGCACTGGCTAAAAGTAAGAGGCTATGTGCATCAGATAAGCAGCTATGGCCACCCCTCCTTCTGTCAAAGCTTCTCCGACGCGCAGACATGTTGTAATTAGCTAGGACTGGCCGCGCAAAATCAACCGGTTATCTTTCATTGCTTGGTCGAGCTCAGTGTAATCTCAAAGTGCTCACATGCAGCTCCGCGTGCAGGAAAAATGACAATCAGGTGCTGGACAAATCATAGGAAGCGTACATCGTAGGACAAATAAGCGAGCGACATCCATTCAATTGTGATTGTATAATTAGCGATGATAGGACACATGGAACATGTATGAGTACTATAAGACAATTTCGATGGCGCAAGTACTATATTTACTTAAAACAAGAAAGTCTAAAGTTACATAGCGACGCAAGAACAATGTCAAGCAGGTCGTCGTAGCATTTGAGACGGTGAACAGACGGTGAACAAAAACAAAAATTCGTCAACTACCACAATCCAACGAAATAGCCATGGAGTATTGTGCTGAATTGCCTTAATAAATACCGCTTCCAAGGCTTGCGTCAGTATTAACCATTGACCCCCACTTATTCCATTTCGCGATGCCTGGAGCAGACCATACCTACTTTTGCACATGTGTGATCCATCCCAGTGGACACAACGTCCGAAAGACGTCTCGGATGATTCACAATCTGGAGATAAAGAATCACAAAGACACTGTAAGTAATCAATCTTACCTTGATCTGACCAATGAATTTTAATACATTTAATCAGACACCCGCAGCGCATAGTACTGATGTCAATGAATTAAATTCTCCTTCCTCAAGCAATGTATGTATTTCTTATCTTCATTTTTTTGTCAGCTAAAAAGTTACATAGGTGGGAGGCAACTCGGACAATGAAAGCCTCTCTGGGATACTTGCAGCTCTGTCGCTCTCAGATGATCAATCTAATGCTATTCATACCATTGCCCCCAACAAGATACCAATGGATGCCGTACAGATGAGCGTCCAGAAATTGCTTGAGAGTCGATTTCAAAAACCTGTCCACCATAAATCTCCGGAGAAGTCCCTACCCCCTGCTATATCCATGTCCCGGAAAGATCTACCGCGTAGCGCTCATGAAAGGAAGCATTTTCTGCTGCTTGATTCAATCGAGAGGGATGTTCGAGAGATCACAGATCTGTTGGATGTCAACGGCGCAAATCTTTCCGAAGAGGAGCTACGCACGCTGCTAGATGGTGTTGCGGACCGTATACGGGCCATTGGATTCAATCTGGCTGACGATTTCAAAACCCCATCCGCTGCGATTTCTGGTCGGAAGCAAAAAATTCTCGAGACCCTCCGAAGTGCGGATTCCCGTATCAGCCAACTAGGTGCCCATCTCCCAGAGCTTGACTCCGTCATACCGGTCCACGTTGACTCAGGTAAATATTTGATTTCTCGCATGTGTAATATTTATTGAAACTTTAATCCAAGGGAAATTGTTTGAGAATCCGGTGGCAAGTCTCGACACTATTGCCCAAGTGACGCTTCTCCTGGGAACCGTCGCATACCTTGTCATGGGACTGAGTGGCGAGTCCTGCGACTTTATAATCTCAGTCGTTTCAATGATAGTTCGTATGTCAATGGCCATCTCTTTTCCCGACAAACTGGCGGAATCCTATGATTTTAATCAGACCACCATTCTGCAGCAGTTGCCCTCTAGCCTATTTGAGGCGTTGAGTTATTTCCAGCTCGACGGATCTACTACCATTTACGCCGCCTGTCCATCCTGCAACTACACCCACAGAGCAACTTACGATCGTGTTACTGCGGAAGCAGTCTATCCAGGCCATTGTACCAACAAAATACTCACAAAAGATGGTCGCATAACATGTGGAGCCAACCTTCTTGAATCGCGGCAAGGATCTCAGCGCCCATTAAAGCCATTTGTATCAGCATCGCTCCAGGATTATTTGGCCCGAATTCTCACTGACCCCGACGCGGAGCGCCTGTGCAAGAAGGCATGCGACGACGCTTTGGCCAATATTGACAACCCCTCTACCGAGCCGAGAAATATCTTTGAATCCACCTTCATCCAGACTTTCAAAGGTCCAAACCCAGCTCGACTTTTCATCGATCGCTCGGACGGAGTACGCTTGGTTTTGGGAATGCATGTTGATTTCTTCAATCCCAACACAAACCGACGTGCAGCTCATGAATCCATCGGCATAATCACCTTAGTCATTATGAATCTTCCTGAGGACTATCGATATAAACCAGAATTTATTTTTCCTGTCGGAATCATTCCTGGCCCTCACGAACCGCCGTTGGAGGAACTTAATCATTATATTCGTCCTATAATCGAAGAGATAAAAACTGGCTGGGCTCCTGGATATCACCTATCAAATACTGCTGAATCTCCGGTGCATGGTGAGCGTGTCGACATTGCTCTTCTTCTGTCAATAAACGACCTACCTGCGGCGCGGAAGGTTTCTGGAACCGCTGGAGTTGCAGCGCACATTTACTGCACTGTTTGCGACTGCCGAAATCGAGACACGATGTATCGAACTGACTTTGAGACGTGGACCACCAGAGATGTGCACAGCATGCGCCGACATGCAGAAGCGTGGCGAGATGCTGAGACCTTGGCAGAGAGAGAACAGATCGAGAAGGAACACGGAGTTCGCTGGTCGGAATTCTGGCAACTGCCATACTGGGACCCCACTCAAATGCTTGTCGTTGACTCTATGCACGCTGTATTAGAAGGTCTCGTTCATTATCACTGTCGCTATGTGCTCCGGATTGATTCTGCAGAGGCCAAATTAACAACTCAAAAGGCTGCATTTGCCTACCCATGGACTCAGTACGACGGAAACAAGGATCCCAAATACCAACGCTTCGATGATAAAGACCAGAAGCAAATTGTTTCCATCCACACCCTTCTGGAGCGCCCACTCGGGGTGGGTCCTGATCTGCTGGATGAGACGCAGCTCCGCCGCCGACTGTCCGACAAAAAAAAGGATCCATTGACATTTGTAGCCGACGACCTGAATCTTCTCGACCTAAAAGTGAAAAATAGTAAGGGCAATTACGTCTCCCCGACGACAAAAGAGCACCTTGCTGAGCTTCTAGTCCAATGGGTACGCTCGTTATTTGTTTTAAATTGATACATTTGGCGCTTATCTGCGATTTATTAGCGACTGAAACTTCCATTGTCATCGCCAGATTCTGTTCCAAAAACGTGCAATATGGATACGCTGCGATATATACAGCATGTTATCAAAACAACAGATACACCATCGTGGGTTCACTCAGTGCCAATGAACTATGGTGAAGCGTCAGCAGGTATCATCAAGGCTGGTGAATGGCGGACTCTCAGCACAATACACATTCCAATCGCACTTACGACTTTATGGGGAGACGAGGAATTCCCTGAACAACCACATTTCTTGCAGCTTCTCGACCATTCCATGGCTTTGTTCGAGGCTGTTACTCTTCTGGTAAGAAATACCATGACCCTCCCTCGTGCGGTTAGATATCGCCTGCTTCTCAAGTATTGGGTCGACAATTTGTATGAATTACACCCACATACTGAATCCCACCGGAAGAGGCCAAATGTTCATGCCGCCTTCCATTTGTACGATTTTCTTGTGCTTTTTGGACCAGTAATGTCATGGTGGACATTTCCTTTCGAGCGTCTAATCGGTGTTCTCCAAAGGATAAATACAAATAATAAAATTGGCGGTGAGTGTTCATATTTGTTGCGTATCACAAGAGCTGGACAATCTGAACATCCCCACAGGGCCACTGGAGCAGACAATCTTGGAGTCGTATTCCAAAGGGGCCAATTTACGACGCTGGTTACGGCGATCTGACTGCCCGGAGGTCATACGACAGTTCAAAGTCCTTTTTGACAAGGCATTCTCATCTCATATTCACGCCGACTCAGAGCCACGCCTAAACTCAGGCCCACTTCCAGTCGAGGTCGCACATTATCGACATGATGGGGTGAATTTCTCACGAGCAAAGACGCACATGGGCAACAGCCTCATACTTTACTACCCAACTCCGACCTCCGCTTCACCTATTGCTGGGAGTATACAAAAGATAACGACGTCTAACCAAGGTGTCCGGCTACATGTTCAACGACAGGCTTCACTGGAGCCGGGCCAGCGCGACCCGTTTATGCGGTATCCTTCTTTCCCCGCAAAAACTTACTCGGCAGAAATGCAGCATATGTCCCACCTGGACATTATCGGATTTCCATCAGTCGTGACTCACGTGGCGCGGTACGAGTTCAAGGATCGGGCTGTGATTATGGACCTCTCGAGGGTACGTGTTAATTTGACATCAAATATATTATCTGACTCCGTAGCTAATAGGTCTAATCTGTACACCAACCATAGCACAACCGATGAATATGTACAGGTACATAGAATAAATATGCGATGCGCGTGGATGTTGATGTGAATATCGGAGGTATAACTAGGAATGTTAAACGGTTAATCTCATGAGACTTGTATCAGTCGTACGACAGTCGTACGACCATCCTACGCTTCATTTCAGTGCAGCAAATAAAAATGTATTTTTCCATAAATTTGTGCGTGCAGAAAATAAGCCTAATTACAAAAGTCTTTCCGACGAGAAAACACCGTTCAATACCAAAACTTTGTTTAGATTTTCAGGCCGCATCAAATTCTCCGTTATTGTCTCCCTCAAAATATCCCTGAAGTTTTGGTAATTGTCTTAGTTTTCTTCCCGACGGATAATCACGTTTTTAGTTGCGTTTTGAGGCAAATATAGACTGTCACTTCTATTTTAGAACTTAATCAACTTATATGTTGCCCCGAAACTTTTATTATACTGAACAATTTTTGTCGATCTCAATTTGTATACTAAAATTGAAAATTTTCGGAGGTTTTGAGGTGACCGAAAAACATCAACTTCCCGGGGTGACTGCGTGTGGTTTGTCTATCTCAAAGCTGAGCGCTGACCACCAGCATTTCCGTGATGGATGACTCTCCCCAGTATTCTTACCCACACATTCAACAATCAGACGATATCTAGCCTCTATCTGGCCCTGGGGGGCCTATAATGAGCGACGTGCCTGCGGCGGCCGTGCCCGCTGCCTCTTGCTGCTTGAATTTGAGTCTGAGATCCATCTTGGGCCAAATGTCCGTGCACATCGTCGTGCTGAAGCTGTATGTTCTGTTCCGCGGATACCCTCATATCTCACCGTTCATCTTCCCAGCGCAAGTTCCCCCCTCTGTTTTGTTCTTTCGCTCTCGGGCCCACCTTTACTGTGCTTTGCCTCGTGACAGCACTCGTTTTCAGTGCTTTACCAAGAAAGAAGACATTGTCGTCGCGATCCTCCATGTCTCGATCTCCATCCCGCAGAGAGACGTCGACGTCACTGAGGCTGGAACACCGTGATGCTCGGATACTCCACTTCGGATAGTATAACTGCAAATTGTCGCGGTGTGTATGCAATCCGACAGACATCGTGTTCAGCCGTGCTTGTCATACTTTGCCGAGGTCTTCTCTCTGCTCGACGAAACCACTCACTAGAAAACGACTGCTATCTTCGTGATCTGGATAGATAGAGAGCTGCGGAGCCGCGTTTCAAAGGTACGTCTGATCTTTCATCAAAGCAGGATTCTTTCTCATAGTCCGACCATTCCTTCAGCACCTTCGCACCCTCGTGCGAGCACATATCATAAAGTCGAAACTTATAGTCTCCCGCGGGACAGAAGCAGCGCGGGATCTGTTGTTCACATCGCACGAAGACAACATGCCGAATTTTCAAACTAGAACTGAACCTACCGGAGTATGTAGATGGACGGCGCCCCGGGGACGATGGTCACCTCTGCGACGCATTCGGTGCACCCGGTGAGTGTTCCCCGAGCCTTTTTCGAATAAAATTCTTATGCGGTGAGCAAGCCAGGTGGGAATGCGCGATAGTGGATAAAATCTTGCAACCTGCTCTCGGAACACATCGCAATTTTAACCACTGGGCACTGGGCGGCTGTGGGCTCGAAGATGCAATATTTAGTGTCTATTGATAGCACTGCACACGAAAGCCAGACAAAATCGTTCACAAAGATCCCCTGGTCGTCAACCGTTCACTTGAACACAGCTCAGTACCTTGGGCTGATTGATCGTCGACACTCTTCCCATCAAGATAATCCTGATGTGCACCAGTGGGCGATGTTTTTAATTCTTCCGAGCGACTTAAAACTGTTCTGCACCTCGTAAATGCCAATTCTCCGGGAATTTATCGTCTAGGCTCGATTTTCTCTTCTAATCTTTGGCTTGTCAGTTGAGACGTTGTCTCGTCGTGGCTCTTCTGTGTACAACCCGAAGAATGGCACACTGATTTCAACGCCCCATCGCTCGTGATCCGAGAATACACAAGCTCGCTAACTGCACTGATGGGCTCGATTTCCGAACCAAGCTCGCGTCTCTGCTCGTCGACTTGTCTTCGCATGAGTGTCCACTACCGCATGCTGCCTGGCTTCCTTTGCGCTTTCAACTCACATGGGAGTTGTCGCTGCTATGTTCTGAAACATCCGCTATGGCAGTCTGTAGGACATGGCATTCTTTTCTGCGAAATAGGGAGTCGAGAAGCACGACGATCCTGTCGATTTCTGATCATCAGCGGCTGTCATGTCTGGGCTTTTACTCTCCTCATCCGACACAATTTTTCTATAAAATGGCTCTGAAGCTGTCGACTTTCTTCTTCACAGTCGTTCGATACGATCCTCATCTACCTTTGACTGCTGGTACGTCTGTCTGATTAGATCCAGGCGTCGTGATTTATTCTAACACTTCGTTGGTTTATCAAGGTCGGTCAAACGAAATAGAATAGTTCCAAGTTGCTGGTCAACACCGGGTTCACCCTCCCCCCCGAAACTACGTACGTATCTATAATGATTTGTCTTGCTCAACGCTTAATTGAGGGTATTCAGGTGATAACCGCCTCTTACGATGTTCGCATATAAATTCCTTGTTTTCTTCATCGCTTCTCTCCTTGCGCCGTCTATCGCTGCTCCGATATGGCACGGCGGGTCGGACACGGCAGATTTACAAGCCCGTGAGCCGGCCAAAGGCACGCTCAAACACGCTGTGCAAGCCGTCTCGACCATCAACAAGGTCAACAAAAGCTTCCACCCCAAGGAGGGCGAGGCTGTCTTCTGGAGCGGGACGCGCAGCGGCCCACACGACACGCGCGTCTCCGTCCACGGCGACGCGCAGAAATTCGCGCACGACCACGGCAAGTCGACCATCAACCATGGGCTGTCGCAGAACGGCATCAGGATCCCGGACCGCAAGGAGAACCCGCACAGCGACCACATCTGGAACGAGGCGTCGAAGACATGGGCGGAGCGCGCTCACGGCCACACGCATGCGATCCTTGGGGGGCATGTGAGGCCGCAGAGCGTCTACAAGACGATCGAGAAGCCGATCTTGATGAAAAATGACCGCGTCACGAAATTAACGGAGCACAATATGGAGACCGGGAAGAAGACTGTAGTGAAGTGAGTGTTCGTCTGCATACATCCGGTTAACCTGCTGACATGTTTTCGCAGGGGTGGAAAGTAGCGACGTCGTCTGAATATCAACCAATTGAGAGAATGCTACGCCTGTATTTATTTATAATGTATTATGTAGAATATATATGTAACAGCTTGATTTTCGCACCTTCAACCGCACGCGGCATCTCGTGAGGCTTCGAAGATTTGCTTCGCGATATCTTTGCTCCAGGATATTTTGAGGATGGTATCATTTCGATATGGGATTGGGGCAACCTCGGTCCTCGTCGACGTCGTTGCACTGCAGTTCGTTTGAAGTCTTTCAATTGTCCCAAAATACGTCTACCTCTCGCCTGAGCCTCCGCCGTTCGGTTTCCCTTGCCGCCACTGGCAATTATATGTATGCGCTTAATATGACGAGGCGCCGGTTATTTCTATCATGTGCGAGTTTCTTCGCTCGCAGAGTAGTGTACATACAAGTGTATATATTCAAAGGATTGACTGTCAAAACCAATCGATATATGGTCGATACTCTGAATCGCGGGAAGTACAAGATAAAAGTGGATATTAGATACGGATTGAGCAGAATTCAAGGGCCTTTAATTGAAGGTGTGGTCCCATAGGTAATCATCCGGGTTGAAATCTAAATTCTGGAGACCGTAATCGAGAGTAGGCGAAGAGACACCGTCAAAATTAGCCGGATAGCACGGATTTGAAGGAGGGAACGGGATCTGGATGTGGCAATCGATTGGACCCGGAAGCGGCTCCGAAGTGCTGGATGCATCCGCTAGCAAAAGCGTGTTCGTACCGAACTCAAGGGAAGGAGGAAGAGTGTCGATCAAGAAATCCGCCTGTTCAACCTTAGCGTCACCCATGCAAAGCTGCGCGAAGCTGAATTCGGCGCGCTCGGGGAGCGCGGGAAGGGGCAGTGCATGCGGTGACATGGACTGAGACGATACGGCGACGCGCGTGGGTTTCCTAGTACGCGTGCCCTTGGGGCTGGGCGAGTACTGGTAGTCCGGGTGCTCGATCTTGTGGAGCATCTGTTCCAGCCTAGCGGTCTCCTGGTACGTGAATTTCTCCGCGTCAGTCATCGCATTCCAGACGAGCGCGGCCTGCTTGCTGAGCTCGTGTTGGAGGCCCTTTCCCACCTGCTTCTGTGCAGAGATAAACGCGGAGCGGAAGACGAAGAAAGCATTGCGTGGGCGACGGATATGAGAGGGATCACGGCGGTGGGTCGGGGATTTTCTGTTGGGTTTTAAAGCAGGAGGGGAACGCTTGGTAGGCTCCGAGCTGTCGGACGAGTATGCGGTGCACGAGGAGGCTGGGCTGGGAGCCAGCGTGTCGGTCGTCGAATACGCGAGCGGATCTGGAGATGGGAAGCTCGAATAGGGTGGTAGAGCCGCCTCGTGGTTCCAAGGATAAATCGCGTAATTGTGCACTGAAAATAACGAATGGGATAATTAGATTTCGAAAATAGATTCGCAAGATAAGTGACATACCAGACGAGAAATCTCCAGCAGCAGATGATTGCCCGGTAGGCCACTGGGGGACTTGGTTATTGTAAAGAGACATGATGGCAATGAGTATATGTTTAAGAGAAGGCAAATCGCGATGCAGGAATCGAGGAAAGAGTAGGTAAGTATTCAATGTGCTCTGAATACCAATGACTGATTGCTTACCCTGTCCGCCAAATCGGTCACCTTATGAGGGTTAGCGAGCATATTCGAGGGTTTCCCAAATTGTAGCGCATGAAAGTTACCCCTCGTCAATATCACCTCGTTGTGTGAAGGGAAAACGAGGCAACATGAGGCAAGGTTCGCACCGACATTCCGTACACGGGGTTGCTGATAACCAATCGAAGACAATGGGCAGGTGAGAGACTCGTCGCCGTGGCGTGGGCTGGATACCATTGTTGCGCTGCCGAACATCTGTACTGCACTCAGATACTCTCATTGGAATTTGCAGGGCAATACAGGCAGTCCTAGTTAGGCTCGAGTCTGCTGAGACAAAGCGACGAGTAATTCTTGCGTGTTTGACTTGAAGAGACGTTGAGGGAGTAAGGGACGCAGCCGCTGGCTGTTAAGTCGTGATAAACTTGGATATGGGAAAGCTCAGCGCTCAGCGCTCAATGCGTTGAGGTTGCCTCGTGGCTGACTTGAGGCATTGGCTGCCAGAAATTAGAATGGGTACATACAAGGTACATAAGTACGATGCCAACTTGATGCCAACTCAGCACGTTGACACCATTTGCTTGTGAATGTTTGGTGGCGACATGTGAGTCCAGGCGCGGACTCTCCCGGGCCCACAAAGTATCATTTTCTCTCGGTTCTGGCCACCAGTCTTGCACCTCTCTACAACCTTGGACACGTCAAGAAAGCGCTACGCAATATTCAGTCAATCGTTTATCTATTGCTGGTCGAAGATTTAAGTTCGGTCATATGTCAAGTCCGTGTCCGGAGAAAGGGGTCCAGGTGACGGTACGCCCTGACATACCTCACGGTGCTCACAACATTTTCTGTAGCGAGTTAGCCCACGGCAGATTTGAAAACGCCTTTAGCATTGACTTAGACTACGTCCCCACGGGTCGAAGGGTTCTCTGCGTCTCACAACAGCCCTGCTAGGTTGAAAAAGGCTTGCGAACCCGTTTATCCAGCCTCTCGCCGTCCTCCCGACATCTTCCACAAGATCTTCATCGACCGGTCTTATCGTGAGCATCGGTGTGGGTCCTACCGTCTTTCCCCGTATATCCAGCCTCTGGGAGACGAATCCATTTGACTCACTGCTCGTGTGGTTTCATTTCTATACGTTCCATTAAGCGCCAATAGCCACGGGTTTATACGATCTGGAGGCAACAAAACGGCTGATCTTCTGCGGAGCGCCGACTGAGCTACGGCTTGCTGCTACAACGTGGTTGACCTACGAGTTATGGGCGTTACTTCTCTATGTTTCGATACACGACTGGTAAATGTCCAGTCATCGGGAAGATGATGTGCACTTGATGCGCTGTGCCGCGCTAGACGGGAGCTCATTATGATCGCTTGCGCCTCGTCTTTCTCGCATACCTGCTACGGAGATGCTAATGCCGCAGTTTGTGCCGCTCTGTGTGGCAGGTCATACAAATTCAGGATCATGTCTTCGCCCCTCTTTCACGTTGACGATGGCGTGTTGGAACCGCTGGCACTGAGTACTGAGTATCCGCAGGTACACTTCTTCCGCCGGCGGAGTGGGTGCTCTACTGCGTTATCTTTCTCTGGAGTCTGACATCAAATTAAACTATAAGACCTTTGCCTCACGAACAAGCCGGAGGTGGGGCCGACCGCATAATGTCCATCGCGCACGTCCGAGTTCGTTTCGCCAGCCTGTATGTAGGGACGGTACCCGGTTAGAATGGAGCAAGAATAGAGCGCCAAAGTTTAGGTTGTGCGATGACATGCACGCTGTTGCAGTAATGTTTAGTACGCGAATTGCTTCCGGGCCGAGCACTGACTATGTATGTAGGCGCTCAAGTCCGTGAAGAGATCTCATGGGAGGGCAGGCTTATCGAAAGCTTTCCTGGATAGTGGGAAAGCAGACAAATTGTGTAAATGGACGAAATTTTACTATGTTCAACGGGTATTTCCACCAGATTAAGTTCGTTCATGCTGAACAAGAAAGGATATGGATATAATATGTACAGCGAGCTACTACAGTCTACAGATGCCTTGAAGGTGTCTCGTTCAGAAAGAAACCTTCTTGACAGTGTTGTAGAACGCCTCTCCCTGGATAGTGGCAATCTCAAGCTCAAGCGCAGAGGGTTGGCGGGAGCCATCGGGGCCAGAGAAGGTACCGGCGCCCCAGGGTGATCCTAAAAATGAAGTAATGAGCACAGGCCGGCGGCATGGTGCGGTAACGGAGAAAATGCTCACCACCGTGGACCTCAGTGAGGTCGGTGAGCTTAGCGAATGCATGGGCGTAACCGAAGGGTACGTAGAGGACGCCGTGGTGGGCGAAGGTGGAGAGCGAAGCAATCGCGGTCGACTCCTGTCCTCCTCCAGGTCCGGCGGTAGAGACGAAGACACCGGCGTACTTCCCTGCGAGCTTCCCGGAAGACCAGAGGCCACCGGTGGAGTCCCAGAATGCCTTAAATACGCGATTAGATTAATATCAAACGCGCTCACTGTCGCAAGATTGATCGACATGCCTTCCACTGCGTGGGGAAATTGCCGAAACGAGTGGGGATACCGATAATGAAAGCGTCGAGGCCGGCAAGGATGTCGGGGGTGATGATGGGGTAGTTGGGCTTCGCCGGCGCGTACATCTTGGTCAAGACTTCCTGCGAGAGAGTCTCCGGGACTCTACAGCGTACTTCAATGATGGTCTCAGTCAATATCGAATTAATGAAACGCACTGGTAGATGGTAGCGTGTCCTCCAGCTTTCTCAATACCTGCCTTCTCAGCCTCAGCGACTGCGTTGAAAAATATAAGTTTCAACGAAGTGAACAAAGAGATGCGCGTCACATACCCTTCGCAATGTGGCCATACATGGTGTAGATGATGATTCCGACTTTGGGTGCCATTTTGGTCGTTGGAACTGCTTGTGTGGGTGAGATGGAAGTAGAGAGTGTACTGGATTTGAAACTTGCCAGATGCCACTGCTTTTGTACCATTTCCGCTGTGTGCTTCTTTTGGCTTTGACGTCGATTGGGTGGTGTCAGCGAAATTATTCTTCATCTTCTTGCTTGGAAAGCACATGGCTAAATTCGGATAGGAAGGGTGGGGTGTTGTTTCTGGGATCAATCAACGCTGGTCGCTGCTGTTCCGACGTATGGCTCTATTTAACGTACAGAATATAAATATATAAGCGCGCATCACACACCCTGCTGTAGTCTTAGTAAGCACAACCTAAAAAACCATATTAGCTTTGTATCAGCTACGTCTACTGCAATATTGAGGTAGCACGCGCGTCGTTAAAATGATACCTTTGACATGGGGCTCTTACTGCGACGGGAGGAAAGCATATAAAATTCAGATAAAATTGTGTTTACTTGGCTTGGGCGGAATATTGTCGATACCTATGCCTAGGTTAAATTCCGGGCACAACGGCCATGCACTGCTGATCTTAGAAGCTATTATTAATTCTTCAAGTTCCTCGCTCTTCCTTCCCATTGCACGATGCCTGCCTCCTCCGAGTGTCATTTAGCTCAATGGGACATGTTCGTCTCAAGATCGTTTGCACAGCTCCAGCCCTAGATTATGACTAAGATACACTGAACGTAAGCATGATTACGCGTGGATATAAGCAGGCGTGAGGGGTATGACCATACTTCATGATCACATCAAGCCTCGCGTCATCGAAGACTAGCTTGAGGTCATCAGTCACTCGTCGAAGCTTAGTACTCCGTTACCTACTCCCTTTGACGTTCTGTATTCAACACAAAAAACCATTTCAATTCTACTTACTCATAATATTCGGTTTACAGCGCCTGTTAATGTCGACATTAAGTTTGCAATAAGTGGTGTGTGTATCTCTTCCAGGCTGCCTGGCAGCGCAAACCGAATGAATATTAGAGAAAGCCAATTCAATCTTCCAGGTTGCGAAGTTGTTGCGAAGTCAGATGAAAGTTGCAGTGCGTATCACGGGATCATAAACCAGAATACATTCCCCTATTGAACAGAGTCAGAAGTGCGATTAGGTCGTATAAAAGATAGTCCCTGTTCATAGGACCTCCGGCGAAATCGCAATATGATAGAGAAAGGTGGGTCCAAGAAGGATTGCTACTCCGGTCTCCAGATGAGCTCAGCTTCCTTGTAAACGAGGCTTCTATAAACGTATATACTTCACCAAATATTCACTGTCCATGGTACTGAGATAATAATGCGAGGTTGCAAACTTGCAGCATTATTGACCCATTCTGAGTTTTACGAATCTTGCATTGGATCCTGTTCATTATGACGAGCAACACAGTGATCATACAGATGAACGTACACGGGTATTACCCATAAGCGCAGAAGTAATATTTCTCCAATATAATATTCTCCTACAGGTGCATTGAACGATTGGATTGTTGACCCGACGCCTCCATTCGCACCTCCGTGCTCTTGGAACACTGCGGGAAAAGGAACAACATGTCCATTAATTTGATAGTCGAAATTAGGAGGCAGCGAATTAAGGTCAGGTTAGAGTCGCACAGTGGTAATGGAGCATAAGGCTACTCACGTTTGATAGTGTATCCACCTACGCATGGAAAAAATTAGGAAATTTAGGAGACATATTTCCTAGAATGCATGGAATCTGGTTGAAGCATGAGATGGTTGGTCGTTAGGAAGCGAAACTGCCCTTGGGCTTTTATTGCATTCGGAAGGTCAAGGGGAGAGATTCAAAAGTGAAAAAACATGTCTAAATAACCTTTTCAAATCGCCCGAGGGTTTCAAGGGAGGGTCATAAATTAAGCCGCCGACCTCCATCTGAAGGTAGGCAAATATATGTACGTCACGCGAGACAATCTCAGATGCGCCAAATCCTTTAGTCGTCTTTATAGGAGGGATTTTCGATGGCCAGTGCATAAAATTGGAAAGTTGCTTGTCCGTCTATATCTGGCTTCAGTGGAAACAACGGAACACTTCGTGCCCGAAATTATTAGTGATGTTCTGTAAGAGATAGATAATAATATTAGATATACACATTTAACCTCTCCGACCTCGCCAACTGGTCAACTCGAATGTCGGTAGAGATCCATCTCGTGTAGCGTACGTCGAGCTTTCGTAGTCCACGAGGATTCATAGTCCAGCGGAGACTATACAAAAGATAAAAGAACAATGAACAGACCTTTCGAACATTTTAACTGATGTTATTTGAGCGTTACAGATTGGCTAGTCTGTGCTGTTTCCCTGTGCCGAGATTGGCGACGGAGGAAGAGGGCGAGAATGAGGAGAAGGAGGAGGAAGAGAAGAACGAGGACGATGGGGAGTGCGATGTCAAGGGTACGTGATTTGTGGGCGTTGTGGGGGTGGTGGAATGAGATGTGTGGGTGGCATTCTGTTCGTTCTGGATGGGAGGTCGTCGTGTGCACCGAGGGCATTGTACCTATTTTCCGCGCACTGAAAAAGGTTAGTGCAGTAGTCCAGATGTTCATATATGGCGACGCACATACTCGCATCGACCACCGCGAATGGCTGTCCGCACCGACGGACACCGTCAGCGTGTGCGTCGCACTCAGCCGCGCCCCACGGCCTGCCCGACGACGGCCGCTTTGACGGTCAGTGCTCTGCGAGGAACTACACCACAATCTAAGCACACGCGAATAGCAACAATGGTTGAAAGCGCACCAGCCACTGGGTTTCTCGTGAGCGCCTGAGAATGCCCAAAATGATACAATCGATTTAAGATGAAGGTTGTGAATCGAACAATATGATTCTAAACGTAATGGAATTAAGAACCAAATATAATAGCGAAACACAGTACAATTATAATGAAAACGAATATATGGTCCGTAGATGCTTATACGACAGTTGTGTATCAACAATGCCCATGTGCAAATGCCCAATGAAAAATACTAAACGTGAATATTGAATGTCCACTGACGAAAGACACAATCCTGTCCAGGACAGCGTTCAAACGTTCATTTATCATACGCCGCAGATTAGATCGCGGTTTGCGGGGGAAGGACATCGTTCCAAAACTGGTTTGTATTACCAGCCGTGCAGTTCCATATCTGAAGCTGAAGAAATAGGACCGAATAGGACCGTCAGTAGATATTGGTCGTAAGTATTAATCGGTTCTCAACATACCTGATTTCCCTTTGTCTGGATACCGTTCGTAAGGTCGACGCACAGTCCATCCAAGATACCCGTCGCTTCCCATCGAATAACTCCAGTCGGGATGAAGAACTGGTTCAAGTTACCTGGTGTGCAATCCCAAAGCTGTAGTTTCGTTCCAGGAACGAGCTGGCCATTTGTTACGTCAAGACACTTGATCGGAGATCCTTCATCGGTTCCGAAAGCAAGTTTGTATGTCCCCGAGTTACCGTGTCCGATTTGGGGAACTTCCCAAACCTTGAGTGAGGATGTGTCGGAGCAGTCCGTGATGAATACAGGGGAACCATTTGCAGAAGAGTTGGCCCCCATGCAGAGGTTTGCTAGTAAAACCGTATTAGACGAACAACAGAGCATAAATTGGATGAAAAATACACATACAATTACTAGTCAGTAGGACTTCGCTGAGCGGACTATGTCAATCTTGCGTTCAGTATTTGGATGAGGTAGTATAAATAACGGAATAATGACTTTGCCAAAGTGTTCGCGCTCCAGATTTGGTTCTGATTCCCTTCTATACACGTCCAAATCTGCATCTGTAGGCGATTAATATTAATGGATTATCAAACTGATCGCCGGCATAAAAACTCACTTGATTCCCATTGGTGAGATTGCCGTTCGTTAAATCAAGGCACTTGTTGGTCCCCGCCAAGTTAACAGTACCATTAGAGTTCCATTGCCACAGCTGGTTCGGACTGTTAGCGTCGCAGCTGTTACTCTCGACCTTGGTTCCAGAGGCGGTGCTTCCCCCCGTAGGCTCCAGACAGAATGTGTTGAATATGGTGATGGGGCCAGCGAGTCCGGCTCCTGTCGTCGACCCGCCGTTCACTACGTGAAATCCACGCTGCTCTGTGCCTGCAGCACAGTCTTGTATGAATAGAGCCGATTCATTTGCAGCACTGACCACCGTTAGACATGGTGTCCGTGGAAAGGATCCACGCACAGGGGGCTGTATCTGGTATAGATCTAAATTGCTGCGATAATGTTAGTGGATCACATCGGAACATGAGACAAGGAACATACTCAGGAATATTGATTCCTGCAACGGTCCCTAATGAAGCGGTGACCAGTATGATGGCTGAGATAGCGTTAAACTTCAGAGGCATTTCTTGAGGCGAAATGAATCAGTCCATTGGCTGTTGGTGGCTTCTTATTTATACGCAGACAGAGAAGAATGTTATTCTATTTATAGCTTTACCCCACAGCCGAGGTCATTCACTGGACAGTGGACCAACCCAAGAATAAGTAGATTTGATTGTCGTGAAGAGGTCCAGAACATAAGCGCCATCGGAGGATATGGGGCGGCCCAGCCGGATCTGGCATTTTAAGTCCATGCAAGACAGAAACGTCCACAGTTACAAGTCATGTACATCCATTGACGAAACCGGCACCATATTTGATGTAAATACTATGCATGGTAATCATTCGTTGGTAAAGAAGGTCAAAAATGTGCACATAATCCGACCAACGCCTCAATCAGCATGAAGCCATGCATTCCGTGTCGGCGCATTTATCAGGCTTCTCGGGACGCATAGATCCAGAACACGGGATGAGCATGAGCACAGGTCTAGAGTAGCCGCACCTCACGGCTTGATCTTTATTCCTCTGTATAATTATAATGGAAGGCCCGGTAAATCTTTGGAATTGCCCATACTCAACCAGCACCAAGATACTTGAATCGTTCTGAAACACAGTCAACGGTGCAAGTAGCACCGATCATTCCCCGCGCCTGGAACCACCGCCGTTCTCCCCGTCCTCAACGCCGATTGCCGTTAGAGTACACCTTCATGAGGGAGCGTGACGTAGGTAGGGAGCTATCCGTGTCATGCATGTATACATGGATTCGTGTCCTCGTCGTAGCGCTGACGGGGAAGGCAGCAGATACAAAGAAAATCATTTCAGGGAGTTAAATAAGCCCATCATTCATAGCTACAATAAGTCTACCACTTCGATGCAACTACACAGGACCCCAAGCCCGCCGCACTAGACTATGACCGCTCCGACTGCCCCTACCTCCCTCTAACTTGACTACGCATTGTTGGGTAACTTGAAGTGTCCCGAGTGCACCAATGACCGTAGAAACGGCGCTCTTCGCTAATGATCCATGTTTCCGATAGCAGACTACCATCCGAATAGCAGAATAAAGTTTAAATGGTAAGGCTACGAACTGGATATTAAATACTAATATATGGTTCGTAGACAATTATTCAATAGAAAGTCATGTATCAAAAATGTGCTCGTAAATATGTCTAGTCCAAGAGTCAATATCGAATGTATATATCCAACCAACGTCTGATGTCTGAAAGCATAATATATCCCGCTCACAGCTCGTACGTCATTAGGTAGCGCTCTGCGGGGGCTCGACGTCGTTCCAGATTTGATTTGTATCTCCCGTTGTGCAGTTCCACATCTGAAGCTGAAGAAAAAGAGCGATCAGAATTGATTTAGGTGTAGTGTTCTCAACATACCTGATTTCCTTTCGTCTGGATTCCATCAGTCAGGTCGACGCACAGCCCGCCCACAAGACCCGTTATTTCCCATCGAATTACCGTAGTCGGGGTGAAGAACTGGTTCGCATTGCCTGTTGTGCAATCCCAAAGCTGCAGTTTCGTTCCAGGAACAACTTGGCCGTCTGTTACGTCGAGACACTTGATGGGGCCTGCTCCGTCGGTCCCGAAAGACAGCTGGTATGACCCCGAGTTGCCGTGACCGACTTGGGGAACACTCCAAACCTTGCGCGAGGATGCGTCAGAGCAATCCGTGATGAAAACAGGGGAACCATTTGCAGAGGAGTTGGCTGCCATGCAAAGATTCGCTAATGAAAGTATAATTGTGTAAGTAATGACACACATCGGACAATAAACGCTCTTACGGTTGCTATTCAGCGAGACTTCATCGAGTGGACTGTATCAATCATGCGTCAAGCGTGTAGATAATGTATAAAATAATGTATACCAACTTCGCTAAGCCATTCGCACTCCAAATCTGGTTCTGGTTTCCTTCTATGCACGTCCAAATCTGCATCTATAGGTCACTCAATTAATGTAATATTGAATAAAATTAACGATATTAGAACCTACTTGATTTCCGTTGGTGAGATTGCCGTTCGTTAAGTCAAGGCACTTGTTGGTCCCCGCCCAGTTAATAGTACCATTGGAGTTCCACTGCCACGCCTGGTTGTTATTACTGGGATCGCAGCTGTTGGCCTCGACTTTGGTTCCGGAAGCGGTACTCCCCCCAGCAACCTCGAGGCAGAAGTTATTGAAAACGAGGATTGAGCCGGGAAGTCCCGCCCCCGTCGTCGACCCGCCGCTCACAACGCGAAATCCGCGCTGCGATTCAAGCGTCGTGCAGTCTTGTATGATTAGCGCCGAGCCGTTAACAGGACTTGTTACTGTGAGGCAGGGTGTCCGCGGAAACGACCCGCGCACAAGGGGCTGTATTTGAAAGTCATCTATATTGCTGCGAAGATGTCAGTGGTTGCAACGGGAACACGGGGGTGGGAACATACTCAGGAATACCAAGGCCTGCGACGCTATTCAATGAGATCGTCGCCAGTAGTATAGCTGAGGTTATGTTAAACTTGAGAGACATTCTTTGGGAGAAACGGATGATTCCACTACCTGTCAATGGTCGCATTTTTATACACAGTCAAAGAAGATGCATGTCAATAGAAATCTATTTATAGCGCCGGTAATCTACTTATAGCGTCACCCAGCAGCCGAGGTCCTTTCTAGTGCGTCAACACACTAGAATAGATACGATTGCCGTACAATACGAGCCCAGAGCTCAAGCAAGCACCAAGGCGTAGCCGAGCCGGATCTACATAGCATTTATTTTTGACTGACTCGGAAGCGCCGATACTACATACAGCCATGGATGAACTTCGCCAAACATTCGACAGCAGGCTGCACAAGTGTATTGGGTGCTGAATTTTACAGTAATCAAGCGCTCCTTTCGCAATAAAATAGTGAAATCTAATCCATATAGGTTTTTGACTTTCACCCCGAGCGACATCTCACCGCAGACAGTATAGGCCTTTCGGGCTCATGAAGCCGCTATTGGGAAACCAAGCAGGGGCGCATCAATCCAGAACGCGGAAGGCGAACGAGCATTAATCGAACGGCACCTCACGGCGAGATCTTTATACGGCGTGCAATGGAAGACCGGGAACAATACCGTGCAGACTCTCAAGAGAGTGCAGTATGTTGCGACCCAGAGCTTATCGGGCCCTTTAAGATTCGCGTATTTTTTTCAGTCCCAACTATCGCTGACCACCAGCAATATTTAATACTCGTATTAGTTGACGGAACTGTCTGTGTCGTGTAGCATCTAAGTAGAACCGAGGTCTGCCCAGTCCAGAATGAGCACCGAGCACATGAACGCCAGCTATAGCGGCGCTTAAATCGCGACGTTGATCATGATATATACTCTCTAATTATTCGTATGCGCAATTCTATGCATAAAGTACCGTTCAATATAAAGCACTACTATTAGCAGCCCCGTCCGCGAGGCCCCATACGCATACTCTACCTACGTGGACCAGAGAATCAATTATCACGACTTGAATACAGGCACATACGCCAGCGGCGCCTCGTACCCCCCACGCCCCGCACGCGCGCTCGCGTCCGTGTATCCCGACGCTCGCCCAGACGTGCGCCCAGACGCGCGGTACCGCCCCGCGCCGTGCGGTGCGAGCAGAGTCGACGCCCCACGCCCTCCTGCGCCCTCCTCCCCGTCCTCGATCCCGATCGCCGTGACCTGGGAGTACACAGAGCGCGACGCGGGCCGCGAGTCCTCCGCCTCGTACATGTCCGCGTCCGCGTCCGCGCTGTCCCAGCGTTGATGCGCAGCCGCGCCACCCCCGCCCGCGCCACGCGCAGGCGGGACGGGGTACGCGCGCGCGGGAGAGTGCGTCATCGCGCGCAGGGCGCCGTAGTACGTCCCGGGCGAGCGCAGCGCGCTCTGCTTGTCTCCATCCGCGTCCCTATCCACGTCGCGCGGGGCGTTCGACGCGCGTGCGGAGGGCGCGGGCATGGCGATCACTGGGGGTGGCGGCGCAGGCCCGACAAGCGACGCCGGCGACGCGGCGGGGTCCGGGTTCGTGATCCGCAAACCGGCCTTCTCCTCCTGCCCGATCTCGCCGTCCGCGCCGGTGGCGTACGCATTGCGCATCGTGCGCGCGCCGCCGAGCGGGCTGTGCTCCGCGCCGGGGAAGGGGTACGCTGTCGGCCCGGGCGGGGCGCTCGTGTGCGCGCCGCGTCGGCGCCGCAGGAAGAGGAAGAGAAGGATGAGCAGCAGGAGTAGGAGGAGCACGAAGACGATAGGGAGCGCGATGGCGAGTGCGCGCGCTTTGTGCGATTTATTGGACGCTGGAGAGGTGGTGGACGCGGGCGCAACGGGCGTGAGCTGTGTGGGCGGCGTGCTATTCGTGCTAGATGGGACGGCGTCGTGCGCATTGAGAGCTGTGTACCTAAGATGGAGTTAAAAGAGCCATGTGGATGAGGACATAGCGACGCACATGATCGCATCCACCACTGCGAACGGCTGCCCTGCGCCGACGGACACCGTCAGCGTGTGGGTCACGTTCAGCAGCCCCACGGCCTGCCCGACGATGGCCGCCTTCACGGTCGCGGGCCCGCCATCCGTCACCGCGCGCGTGTGGTCCGTGAGGTCGAGCAGCACTGCAGGCCCATCGTCGAGCGCCACCGCGCTGCTCACGTTGTACGGCCAGCGCGCGGACAGGAAATACACCGCGACGCCTGAAAGGCGAATTTTATGAGATAAACGCGCGAGCGCACAGGAGTAGGCACAAAGACGCACCCGTGAAGTTGAGCACGGCCGTCGCCGTGGGGTCGCTTGTGAGCATGTGCCCGCCGTCGACGTCGAGCGTCGCCGTGGTCGAGTCGTTGATGCGCGCCCAGCTGCCCGCGGGCGCGTAGCTGATCAAAGGGCTCTGGTCGTCGATTGTCACGTTCGTCAGTGCGCGTACACGCCGCACGCAGAGCACGAGGGCGAGCGATGCGGCGTGCGATAGAGCCGTCGATAGCAACATCGTAGAGGAGATGGGCTGGGTAGGAGGGGGTGTACGGTTAAGAACTGTGCGGAGCGCCTCGTGCTGTTCGGTCGGTGCGCGTGATGCAGCCATGCGGCGGGCTGTTCTTAGCTCGTGTGCGAGGTCTTCATTCCGGACGTCAGGAGGGTTCTCATTCCGCTGTAGGGGTAAAAATAAACGGGTTTCTCCACTCTAACACAAGCCTGTGCGTAGTTCACTGCACAAATCCGCGTCGGGACGGGCGCTAACGGATGATCGACGACCGGTGGCCACTGATCTCCGGGGGGATTTACACACAAAAGGTAATACAAAGGCATAGCTATGATCTGATAAGGGGAGGCAGTATCAGCCCCCTCATACTTCATAGATCATGCGCAGTGAACATACCGAATCAACTACAGCCCCACGCCAGCCAGGAAGCACATCCGCGTCGTTGCCCCTGCGTACACGAACCCAACACTGCCCCACGCCATCGCGTTCCACTCCCAAACGCGCCAGAAGATACCACTGCCCGCCGGTGCCATGGTGACGAGGTGCCCGAAGTCGGCGATGAGCAGCCCGACGAGCAGCCGGCGCCAGGTGACGCGCGAGGTGGTCGACGACAGCACGAAGTGCTCATTGAGTGCGAAGAGCAGGTAGAGGTTCGCGAGCTGGAGCAGCGCCATGTTCGTCTGTGTGGGAGCCGGGGCCGTGCTGGGCTTCAGGTCGCCGAAGGAGAGGTCCGCGAGGTAGTCCTCGGGGCGGAAGGCGGCGTAGTACGCGCCCGCGAGCGCGGAGAGGGGCTCGATGTACAGGAAAAAGAGGCGGTACCAGAGCGGGATCGCAGCTGCCATTTGGTGGTGGTTGGAGCAGGCTTGGAAACTGTCTCGCTGCCGCTGCGCTCCGGTTCGGTTGCGGTATTTTGGGCGTGGAATCTGCTGCGCGGTGCCCGTGATGGCCAAGCTCTAACTTTTTGGGCTGAAGAAAGACGGAGAATGCGCCTGTGTCCCCAAGAAATGCTTGGATGGGCTATTTGTGACCACAGGCATGGTCTCCGGCGGAGACGCAGGGACTTGGAGAGGTTCGAACAATGACAAACGCATGTGGACTTCAGAATGTACACGACAGCTCAAACACAGATTATGACAGGCGAGCGGACTTTGAATGTATGTGATGTTCGGCGTCTCGGCATGGAACTTCGACATGGAAACTTGGTGTCAGTGGAAAGAGCGTCTGACTGTACTTGCGTGATGGTTGGTCCATTTTACGCGGCAATTATACCTCAAGGACTCACGGACTCACCAGCACTGCCAAGCTCCCCGACGGGGTGGGCTTTTCTGCTCGTGTGCTATGTAAAATTCCGTTCTCATGCGGACTTGTAATTACTACTTCGGCTACTCGGCAGATGCAATCATATTCTTTATCTTCAGTCAACGCAGTATTCCCTCCTTCACTCTGAAACAAAGAGGCATTTATGCTATTTAAGTTCATCCTCCCCTCGTGTGCTTGGAACAAACTTATAACTTATGGGCACCAAGGCGGGAGAGTTTTTGTGTTGGAAACCGCAGCTCCGTACTCAAAATCACCAGGCCAGCCGCCAAGATGGTGAGACCATATCATGGAAGGACCTGAAGAATGTTGTAAAGAGGTGCAAGACGGTAGAAAAAATGATAACATACTTTTGGATTTGCTCGAGTGCCAATTCCCGGAGAGCAGATTCCCCCTCAGGGCCTCAGCGCTCAGCGCTCAGCATTGGCGTGATTAGAGAAATTTCCACGGAGTTTTCGTCAACCACGCTTTCTGGTACGTAGATTACACTCCGGGGTCATACTCGAATCTCGTGCACACCAGATTACGAGAGCTGTTTCGCTGCCGCTGCGCGCCGGTTTGGTTGCCCGTGATGGCCAAGCGCTAATTTGGGCCGGAGAGAGACGGAGAATGCGCCTATGTCCCAAGAAATGCTTGAATAGGCTATTTGCGACCACCAACATGGTACCCGGCGGAGACTCAGCGGCTTGGAGAGCTTGGAACAATGACAAATATGGGAGGAAGCATGTAGACTTCAGAATGCACAGCTCGCACAGTATGACAGGCGAGCGGACCTTGAACCAAATGTCACCTTCGGCTGCTCGGCATAGAATTCCGACATGGAAACTGGGGATTTGACTGTACCCATTTTACGCGGCAATTATACCTCAAGGACTCAAGTACTCAAGAACTCATCGCCAAGCTCCCCGATGGGGCGGGCTTGTCTGCTCGTGTGCCTTGTAAAAGTCCGTTCTCATGCGGACTTGGAATCATCACTTCGGCTGCTCGGCAGATGCAAATTGTTTTCTTTACCTTCAGTTAACGCAGTATTCCCTCCTTCACTCTGAAACAAAGAGACATTTATGCTATTTACGTTCGTCTTCTCCTCGTGTGCTTGGAACAAACTTGGAACTTATGGGCACCAAGGTGCGCTATTTCTTCCTTGGTCCACGCGGCGCTACCCAGCCGTCGCTCTCATGAGCCGGAATTGCAGCACAACATTCCGTTTCCTTCTGTGCCTTCACTGGAAGATAAGTGCCCTCGGATCTGCTCTGGCAGTCTTCGTGCCGCGACGTGCTTGGAGCGCAAGCCTGTCTTGCACCCGGGCCGTTCCGAGCAGCTCGGAATTGCCTTCATCCCAATTGGGACGCGTCTCGCGCGATGCTGCTCGCTCCAGCGGCGACGACGCAGGCACACGGCTGCGCGGATGGAAATTCCGTGCGCAGCAGCCTATTCGTGAGCATAACTGATATGTTCCATTGCGCGGGACTGGCTGGGGTGGTCAATAAGGCGGCGCGAAGTTCTGGTGCAGTCATTCGTCCGTGATGCTAAGTAAAATTGTGTGGCCACATACCGAACTTGTTGCTCAGAAACGCGAGCAGATCTCCGGATTATTCTATTTTGAAACCCTGTTTCTCGTTGAAACCCAGGGTTTCTACAACTATTTTTTGAATCCCTCGAGTGCTTGTGCGTGAATCTCTGCCGAATTGATCCGAATAGACTGCCGTATGTACTTTCGGCTCGGCTATAGATCTCTTGCCTATCCCTGCCTTTCCTGCGTACATACTACTCTTGGTCTAAATCCCTTGCAGAAGGCTGGAAATGGTATAGTAGTTATTCCATGTATTTAATCAATAAGATTCATATTTATCTATGGGGTATATCTTCAACTACTCAGTTGATTTTGTCCATTGTGGTGTTCAGGCGCGCGTCCACGCTGCGTTAAGTATGGCTCGTACTTACATCTATACCCCCTGACAAGTACGGCGGGCCTTAAATCAAGTAATTGCATTTATTTCACCCAATATGAGCGCAGACAAGGTTAGCGCATGTCTAGTGTCCCTAGTTTGCGGTACTTTCGTGAACACATGTTTATGGAGCATTGTGGCCTGGCATACATGCGTCGCGGTCAAGCGTGTACTTTGTCTGATTCTCTGAAAATTGCTGTTGACATTGATTTTGCTCCTCTGGTGTGTATATCTAAGCAGAATATGTCTGGGCGCTTGATGAGCGCTGTGAGTGCGTCAAGAACGCGCGACCGCGCGCCTGGAGCGGACATTGAATCCGATGCTCTGCCGACTGACTGCCGTCCCTTATTTGCTTTGAAACCCTACAGAAACCCAGGTTCAAAGTAAGAAACTTTGAAACCCTCAGAGACGGTTTCAAAATAGAATCCCAGATCTCCTGCTTTCCGTACACAGATCATCAAGGAGTTCCAAAGCATCTGATTGGGCCACGATCCGGCGCTGAGTGCACGCAGTGCATTGAAAGATTGAATGTGCATTTGAATGGCTTGGATACCTACGAAGGCTTCTATTTTGGCACGACGACAAGGACAAGTTGGCTAGCGCTCGGACGCGGTGGATGACCGTAGCCGAGCTGACGCGCAGGAAATTCCCAGGAGCTGCGCGGTTCCGAGCGGGTGACACGACGCAGTGTGTGTGGCCGTGTTATTTCTCTCTTTGGGAATGCCCAGAAAGTGATAAAACCCATACCATCTCGACCACCACCACATCCCCCATCTGCACCGATCACTGCCAAACCATCATCTACCTGTTCTAACAATCGCGCAGAGCCGCGGCACAGCGCCCATAGCGCGATAACCATTGTGATACATTCTTACACCAATCACCGGTTCGTCGGCCGAACGCTTCTACTTCTTACAACAGCTACTTACGGCGCCTGATACTTAATCCCATCACATACAGCCCGCCGTCGCCAAACCATGCCCGGAATTACATACGCTGCGTACGACGAGGACACGCACGACGCCCGCAGGCGCTCCAAGCGCAGCGCACACCCGTCCCCGCCTCGTGCCCAGACGCACTCTGACTCATACCGCGGTGCGGGGCCAATGGCGCAGACGACAGCCTACGGCGTCAACGGGCCGCAGTGGACCGCGGACCAGCCGCCGCCGCTCATCTATTCGCGCTCGCCATACGCACACATCCCACTTCCGCCGCTCACGCCACAGCCAGTATCGCTTCACCCGTTGCTCACGCCGCACGGCGCGGCGAGCATCTTATGGACCATTTGCACGAACCCCATCTCAGCCGCGTGCTCATTCGGGCTCGCCGCGCGCGACGAGTACCACTGGAAGTCGCTACCCGCCGTACCCGAGGCGCCAAACGTGCCGTCTATCACCATATTCATAGCGCCGTTCCCCAGCCCCGTCGTCGTGCTCCCCGTGCGGGGGTTTATCACCGTGTGGGACGTGCTCCGCGCGGTGTACGACGGTGCGCGCCGCGGCGCTGCCGAGCTGCGTGCGGCGCAGGCGCGCGTGCCTGCGCCGCACCGCGCGCCGCATGCGTATGGGATGCTCGCGGCGGGCGGGCCGTCGTCCGGCGACATCACGGCGACGGACGTGCGCGAGTTCATGCGCTTCTGCACGCGCTGGGCGGGGCTCGTCCCGAGCAAGACGGAGCGCGACGTGTGGGTGCTGCGCACGGCGCCGATTTCGCCTGCCAGGTGAAGCGCCGTGCGCGCGCAGTTCGGCTGCGCGCTTCTTTACCCCACAAACCCCTCGATGGACGGTACCACCACCATTCACCAATACCAAATCCTCTCGACGGACGGTACCACACGACACCCAAGGACACTGACGCGCCGCGCCGCACAAGCCGACGCCGCGCCCGGCGGTATATTTATCGGGCCCCACGCGCCCCAGAGACAGTCTTAGTTGACGCCTTTTTAGTATCACCGCGCCGTCCTCCACCCACCCCTTCCCTATCTGATCCCACTGCGCACTCATCATAGTGGCGCGATATATTTATCCACAACGCAGGGACTTCCCGGGATTCTAGTAGATAGCTCCGCACCAGCGTGTTCTGGTCGCGCCGATCCCACAGTTTGGATCGAATCAAAGTTAAATAGTTAGTTGATGCGTCGTAGCACGTCACTTGAAGACGTGCTTCAGAAGTTGTAGTTATAGTCGAGGAAATTGTGTATTATGTATTAAATAAATTTGACTTAAGGATACGGTCCTTGAAATTGAGAGTGACTTACACAGCTGCACATCAATGACTATCGAGCGCACCGAAGGAAACTTCGGTCACCTTGTGGCGTAAATGCGGTGGCAAGTGAAAATTTCCCAAGTACGCCTGAGTCAGTCCAGCGCACTGACTCGGCATGTGGGTGTGCTGGTAATGGGATATCAGCCGGACGATATCGGTGAGGATTTATTTTTCTCATTACATACGCAAAAATGTTAGTGCAGTGCCAGTGGGCTGATGCTCAGCCGGTCGGACGATGTCGGTGGGGATTTCTTTGTAGCGGCTTTGCAACTAAAGCGATCTGCTCGGTTACGAGGGGCGATAATGCCTCGCTCGGAGTACAATAGCTCCGGTGGCGCGGAGACGGATCAACTTCGCCAGCGGATGTATTTGTGTACCCCGCGATGGTAGTGGTATGCCGGCGCTAATGTTATGTTCCTTTGCATATTGCGCGATGAACGCGTAGAGGTGTAATATTCGAGCGAGTAGAAATCGTGAATATCGAAAGGAATTAGCTGCACCGTGCAACCATCCGTGAGTGAAGGAGATAGCGACGGAGCACAGCGTTCATGGCAACGTGGCCGAGTGGTCTAAGGCGCTGGAATTAGGTATATTATTTGCCATCCAGTCCGAAAGGGCGCGAGTTCGAACCTCGCCGTTGTCAGTGTTTCTATATTTTCCTAGGATTTTTGACTGTGGGACGGATTGTTTTGTTACTTGTAACTTTTATAACATTAAACAGGGTGAGGGAACACGCATCACTTGCGGCATGCCGCGGCCCCCAATGCGCGGCCGCTTCCTTCCAAAAGGATACTATCACGCGCAACGGAATGCAAAAGTGATCTAGTAATGCAAAATGCGCTCTACAGAACGCAATTCCTGGTCGTTTTTCGAGATTATTTCAGTTTCCGGTGCGCCTAAACGTGGCGCATAATACCTCCAAATTTCATGCAGCCAATTGCCCTAGTCGCTCTACAACTGCTTTGTCTATCCCTAAAAATACACWTTTATATTAACATTYCCTACTGTTTTGTAATTTCCGCCTCTTTCCACSCACAGAAATTTTTSAAAAATTTCCAGCATGTATAAATACTGYATKTTTGCTCGTACCTCGACTTATAGACTCCCAGCTATATGAATGCAAGTGGAAAACGGTTGCGTGACATAGATCGTGACGCTAGTCTCACTGCCTGGGGTGTGACAAATCTGTGACAATATGCATATCATCATCTTATCTACCTTCCTGTTTATCAATCACACTTGTAAGAGGAGTTAAAAATTTATGGGTCAATATGTATTATGTAGTTAATGGTCTGGTAAAAATCTTAGAGCAATTTCATGCTTTAACATAGCGGAAACACCAAAGCAGCAAGAATATTGATCTGAAAAGTGTATTTTTAGGAATAGACGAAGCAGTTGTAAAACAACTAGGGAGACTGGCCTCATGAAATTTTAAGGGATTATGCGCCACGTCCAGGCTCACCGGAAACTAAAATAATCTCGAAAAACGACCAAGAATTGCGTTCTGTAGAGTGCGTTTTGCATTACTAGATCACTTTTGCATTCCGTTGCGCGTGATAGTATCAAATGCCGTGAGCTCAATGTTCAATATTGGACGAAGATAGACGAGGTTGTGCGGAATTTGTAGGCATCAGATCAGACGTACTTTGGCAGATGTCTGTGTCTCATCGGATAGAACGAGATGCCTAATAATGACACTCACCCGCCACGCATAAGTAGACTCGCAGTCTAGACTCTAGGCCACCCACCTCATGCCTTCATGCCGTATGCAGCCGGGGCGACGCTTAATGTACGCCTTCGATAGCTCAATCTGGCAGAGCGCGGGACTGTAATGGCAATGAATCTTCAAGCTTCACCGCACATCCCGAGGTCGCTGGTTCGACCCCGGCTCGAAGGAGCTTTTTGGTCTGACTGTGCACATAGGTGCTCCAGAGGACGGCCTGCAGACTCAAGATTGAAGAGACGCACACGCGAACCAAAGAACTTGTCTTTTTTGGTAGGTCATTAGTGGGCGCCTAGTGGGGTACCACTGAGCAGGCTCGCGATGAGATCCTAAAATTTAAAATGAAGACATTTAGCTCTGTTATAGCTCTGTCGCAGTCGCACAGCAGGTACTCGAGGGATTAAATCAACGCAATGGGCGCGATTTGGGCTCGCAACGAAACCTATAGATGGTGTGATGAACGGTCCGTATACTACATGTTCAACCATTCGCGAGCTGTTAAGACTCAACATCATCAATAGTCCTGGGACGTACATTGGAGTGTTGCTGACGCACGTAGTGCACACGTTCGTTGCATTGATACTGGTAGGGAACACTGGCTAGAACATCAAGCGGAAACGTTTCCAACATCTCGAAATCGCCCTGGTGTTTGAAACTCCGGAACGAGTTCAGTGAACAGGTAGAGAAACGAGTGTATTTGAACGCTGCCGCCATTCTTCCAGCCAGTGAAATAGGACATAGAGAGCCAGAAGTATCGAAAAGCAATGGGAGGGGAATGAGAGAGTAGACTGTGATCTACCTTATTCGATGAAGAATGCCCGGAATGCATCTAGGATCTATAGTTGTGTCCGAGATATCTGTGTTTGCTGCAAAGTTGTTGCTGCATATGATTATTAGATTTTGTAGATGAGCCTAAACCGGTTCGGAAATCAGTACCTGCAGTGTCCAAGTCATGGGATAATTCAGCGCTGAATATACAACACGATAAAATATCCATCGTGTACAACACCGAGTGTCAAATAAAACAACAGCAATCAGAAATGCGGCCCTGATAATCCGCAAAGTCATAGAAGCTCAGCGTGGCTGCATCTTCGCCGTTTCAGACGTCCATTAATTATCATTCTGTTTCGTGCCATTGGACAGCACTTCTCAAGAATGGATTACTGAAAGGGAGCAATTTCGAACACGCTGATTGGTTTATCTCCGTGGCTGATGAACAAGTTCTCAAGTCGGGGACAGAGTCGTCTTGGAGGTGGCGGCTGGCATTCGGTGGGACTGTCGGCCGAAGGGAGAAGACCGGGTTGGAAGTACTCGAACCATCCCTGCAGCGTCGTGTTATCGATCTGCAGAGTCGTGTTCTCGGGAGGCGCCAACGCTGAGCAGAGGGCGCGTACGTCGAGTGAGATCAAGCGTGGGCAGCACTGTAGGCACTCCATGAGCTCGAGCGGTCCGCGGAGATTCGCGAGGCTGAGGTGGTGGATGCGACCCTCCGCACCGTGCAGAAGGCCGAACAATGGCATGATCCCTTTCGCGGCGTCGTACGTGATGCACAGCAGGGAAGGCAGGTACATCTCCGCAAATAGAGCGCGCGCTTGCAGGGTGTTGAGCCACCATTCGTCGGGTGCGATCGCCAGGGAGATGGATGTGAGATACGGGAGGGAGATGGGCGGTAACGGTTCGTAGTACTTGACGTGTAGAGTGCAGCTACGGAGCTGGGTGGCAAAGCGTAGGATAGCACCGGCGCAGCCTAGCTTGACCGCGCTGGTGCTGCTTCCGAGGGAGAGGTGCGTGAGCCGGTCCCAGTGCACGTTGTATGCGCTGTAGTTTCCCGCCGAGCTTGACGTCAGGAGGCTTAGGTCGCTGAGGTGCGGCGCGGTGACGAGTGCGCTGCTATTGAATACAGCTTGGGGATCGCGCTTGCGACCAGCCTTACTCGTAACCTTGATGCTACACGACTCCAGCCGCGGGTATTGGGAAGATTCGTGAACAGGAGGGAAGACACGTTGAAGAGAGGAGAACGAGCCAATGTAGGAAATCTTCTTCCATCGAGCGGATGATGCGGTGAGTATCTTCAACAGTTCGTCGGTATTGTGAGGAGGCAAAATGGAAGAACCAAAGTCTTCGTGGATGGAAATCGATAGCTCACATATACCAGAACGGCGGATCCACTCTGCGACTACCTCTATCTGTCGTCCTATCCGATTTTCAGAGTGCTCGATCGAGACATGTATCGCCACCCAGAGTCGAGCAGTGGTAAGGGCAATGTGCCTTGTGTGCCGTGAAATGTGAGTGAGGAGGATCGGCGCGTGTCGGGGGTCCACAAGGGGGTTGGTGTCAGTTGGAATACACGCAAGGAATATTTCTCGAAGGATGTCGTCTGGCAAGGCCCGAAAAGGGGATAGAACGGCCCGGTACGGGCCCAGTTTCTCCGTTAGCTGCCTTTCTTCATCGACCAGGGTCTTGAGCCGCGTAGTGAGCTGAGAGATCTCCATCCTCATTGCCTTCAAAGCCATCTCGGGAGCAGATAGCGCATCAAGAAGAAACAGCCTTTCCTCGGGAGATGGGTTTTGTATGAGCGACGCAAATCGCGGGGGCGCTGGGACGGAATGCTCTCTCTACAGCCATAAGCATTTTGCCCATGCAGTTAGTGACGACTTGCCATGATGATTTGTGGATCCAAGAGGAAGGATGGATGGTAGCGGATCTGCAGGTGGATATGGTAGGACGAGAACGGTGGATATCGATTCGGCGTTGCAGTACTAGGATTATATACCGAATATAATCGGGTGTTAGCCCCCTTCAGGAAAATAGCGCCTGTCTGAAACAAATACATGACGCCACGTCAGCGAAGGTTAAAACGGAATTAAATGGACGGCACCTTGGAGGCCACGGGAATAGAATGATAGGGATAGTTCATAACACAAAGCCATAACACAAAGCCGAGGTGACTGACGGTTTTGCGCGCACGGGGCGCAAGCCAGCGCGATCTAAATATTAAGTATAGAGATGTGAGCATCGGTACACTCATTCAACCTCAAGGTGAATGGCCACTTCGTACGAACACCCAGTCGCATTTTGAACAAGAATGAATTGAGATAGCTCAGTGATTTATGGCGCGAGCGCAGTCGAGGAACCCTAACGGGGGAAATATCGGGTGTCCATCCAATTAGAAGCGCCTGTCATATCAGAGTCGTAGATACGCAAATGAGATGTGTCCTTGGTCTAATGTCGAGCTTGAAGGGATGATCGGAAGAACTTCGCGGAAAACCTAGACACGAAGACTGCGACCACTGCAGACTGCGCACAAGCGCACTGCAGGCCTAAATATGAGCGCCAGATATCGGACAGAAGAACCATCGAAGTCCTTCCTATTGTGAACTAGAATAGTTATATCCCCGACATTGAAGCCTATGAAAGACACGACACCAAGTACCAGGACAGGTGGGGCGAAAATGTGAGCGCGTACACGACTCTTTGGAACGGAAGATCTGGCGGAACACCGTGACATGGGTCTGATGTTATTTATTACTGTATTCTCAACGAGCAACGACGAAAAATCAACAATATTGACGTTTATTCAAAAACTGAGGGCAGGAAAATGGTCACATTAGTTTAGCGTCCGACAAAAAATAAGGATCGAAATGAAGGCTTGCCTAAAGTTTGCCTATGCTCCGAGCCCAATATATGTAAGAGTTCCCCAGAATCTAGCACACGAGGTGTTAAGGTAAATGTCGTAGCTGGAATGGAGAAGGGCCGGTTGCTGCATTCAACTTCTGTCACTGAACGAGTCCATGGTGGTGCAAGACAAGCAGAGTACGTGTCCTTGCTTGGATGTGTTTGGCAAGATTAGTCACGAGATGCCGCAGCAGCCTTACGCGCAAGGCACGATTTCACTCGACTGTCGTCACGAACTTTTATCGCTCTCCCTGGGCTCTGTTCATTCTCACGTCTGGCGCATTCATCTTAAATGAGGTTTAGGCAGATCGGTACGGGATTAGGAAGGTCGATATCATTTACCTCAGAACAACCGACATTAACCCCCCTGATCTTTCAGCAGCTTTTGAGTCGCTTCGTAGAAGGGCTTTACAAGTGCGTATTTCGCCAAAATTCTATTCAAACACACAGCTTCTAAAAATGAAGTTTAAATGGCGGCACCAGACGTGTGTGGCGGTGTACAGCGCCGCGAGGCTATGTATGCCCTGCACTATCACACAGCGGGTGATCGATGGTGCCCGATAAAAAGAGCGTAACAACAGGCAACACTTCGGCATAGTACGAAGTTGCATCCTGCTTTGACTTAAAGCGCAGAACAAGTAACGATTTCCAATTGTCGCGCGGTTCAGTGGCTCATACAAGATTTTGGAACTAGATGCTCTCTCACAGCAGTGTTGTAATCACCGGCGGGACGTTCACTCAGTTCGGGTCGTCGCAGAATGCACTTGGTAGGTGTGTCCACATTGTGCTCATATCCCGCCTAACTAACTTTGACGCTTAGACAGACTCATGGGTGCTTCAGCGCCCAATGCTTTGCACGACTCTAGTGCCCGCTTCGATCCCCCAAAATGCCACCCTAATACTCGCCTTGCGGTCCTCGAGTGTATAATGGAATGGATCTTTGGCTCCGACGATCGTGAAGCGCTCATACTGTGGCTTTACGGCCCCGCAGGTGCGGGCAAGTCCGCGATCTTACAGTCAATCGCAGAGAAATGCGCTGCGTTGGACATTCTKTTGGCGAGCTTCTTCTTTTTCAGATCAGACAGTACTCGAAACCATCCGGGATCCCTCGTCGCGACCATCGCATATCAAATTGCAACCCAAATTCCACAAGTTGTATCGGCTCTAGACAACACTATTTCGCGCGATCCCATGATTTTCAAGAAATCCCTCGATACCCAGATCCAACAACTCATTGTCAATCCGCTACGAAACCTTGCCCTCGCAGGGTTCTTCAAAGACAAGCAAACGGCCCCGCGYCTTGTACTCATCGATGGCCTGGACGAATGTCACGGTCAAGATCAACGTCGAATTGTCCTGCTTTCTATCGCRAAAGCGTTGCGTGAACTGAATTTCCCGCTCATTTTCCTGATTTCCAGCCGTCCGGAGGAAGATATCCGACTGACATTCAACTCTTCTCCTCTCGTGGGCCTGTGGTCTTCCTTAGTGCTGGACGATTCATTCCTCCCCGATCTCGACATTAGCCTTTTCCTCACAGATTCCTTTCAAAAAATCAAAGATAGCCATCCACGAAAGGCGAACATCCCATCCTCGTGGCCTGCCCAGTCTATCATCGACAAACTGGTTGAGAAGTCCTCCGGTCAATTCATCTACGCCTCCGTCGTCATCAAATACATTTCGATGATATTTGATATCCCCACCCGACGATTAGACATAGTGATGGGCCTGCGTCCTCCCCGCCACGATCTGCCATTCGCGGAGCTCGATGCGCTTTACATGCATATCATCTCGTCGGCGCCGAGGCTTGAGGATGTCATGGGTGTCCTTGCAGCGTTAATTTCCCTTGAGACAACAGGGACCATGGAGATAACAGGCGTTCTCGAGCTCGAAGAGGGCGACGTCGAGTTGGCTGTTGCGCCCTTATCGTCGATTATCACACTCAGCGGGGGCTGGCGATTTCGCGAAAACAACCTCGGCATGAGCTTCACGCATGCTTCGTTCCCCGATTTTCTCCTCGATAAATCACGCAGCGGGAAATTTCACATCGATGTCGCCGCCTATCAAGTAGATTTCATTCACCGTTGTATAGAACATCTGAGTGTGACGGAAGGCGGTGATTTGACCGAAGCGACATTATTCGAATTTGTGGTACTCGGCGAGCTCCTGGGTCTAGTWTCTGTCACCGCAGAYGTTTACCGGAAACTGGAGGAGCTCCCTCTTGATCATATCTGGACAGCGTTCGCAAAGTTTGGGGTTATCCGCACTCAGATGGTATTTCAATATCTCAATAAAATTRACATTCTGGTGAGTATACTTGCGGTATCGGCAGTGATGTACTGATGTRTCAATTCGCTGCAGACACCGACTAGTCCCAATACTGATACTGACTACGAACCTCTTTCAACAACTTATCGCGCCCGCTTAGGACCGGTACTCAAGAAAGARCTCGTAAAATACTTATCTGACCCCGCTCTAACCGCCTGCATGATTTCGTATAACATGATGCATCCGYCTACCTCGATTGCAAGGCAGTATCCATACCTCCTTATTCAACTTCTGCAAATAAACGAAGATCTGCTCGAAATCGATCAACATAGCTTGGCGCTGATGGACAGTATCATGACTTTTCCCTACGTCATGAGGGATTGTTTCTTCAAACCAAACGCTCTTATCCCGGTTAGCTTCAGCCAGCACGACTATAACCAGACGGCCCTTCGTATCCTTGTATACCTATGCCGACAGCACCAGCAGCCCTGCGAGCACACGCGTTCGTGGCGCCATTTTCCGAAAAGGCCGCTGGTCGCCGCGCCCTCCGGGGTGCCATTCCTGTTTCATGTTCAACGGGGAAACGCCACCCCCAACCTAGCAAGGAGGCTACGGGCCAACTTCCACCAGCGTGGCAGGTATGTTCTACTCTGCGAAGAGCACTACCCTTCACGAGTATACCGGGCCGGCACGAAGATCCTTCTGCGTCTTCTCGAGAAGTGTTCCGGATCCGAAGAACTGAATGCCTTCGTCCACGCGAATATTCGGGATATCGTGGTCGTTCCAAGTCTCACGCGACGTGTATTGGGTAAGATTTCCGAGTGTATATCATGGTAGGAGAGGCAGAGGAGCGCTGGACTCAATATTCAGTACAAGCGGAATTAAACCTAGAAGTCGATCAATTTAATCATGGTTGTAGGGCGTACGAAATACATATGTATGTGGCTTGGACGCGAGCACAGCTCCATAGTGGGACCCAGTATAGCCGCGGAGTAGAGTAGGACCTCACCTTCGCCTACTCAGTATCGGTACGCATGTAGACTATGTGCGTGCTGTCATGTATCTGCAATCTGTACTTGAAGGTGAGAACGGATGGAAGCTACATACTCGCCCGCGCATACACGGCCAAGTGGCGATCAAGCACCCAGCTCCAATGATGTCTAGTAAACTAAAATGAAGTCAATACTATGCTTAGTACTCCTGAGAGAGTCCAAAGGCGCTTACCTGAATAAAGCGCACAATGAACGCGTACGATCTCTCAAGCTAGAGCAAAATTGGTGAGATGTCGCGTCCGTTCCTGTGTTGTCAGGTACGACTGGAGTAGCGACACTGCTGAGGGGCAGACGTTTGGTAAATTAGTCAAGTGAACGCATATTTTTCGCGTATGTACCGGCTAAATTAACAGAATACCCCAAAACGATCCCCGAGATTTATTGACGTGGGAATGCAGAAGAGCTTCAATAATCAGACAAATCGAAGACCTTAGTAAAGGGGGGACGCATACACTTACTAATCGACCATTCATCGCGTCTAAATGCTGCGTGACACGAAAGCTTGCGCTGTAGGAGCGAAATGGTTATGACGGGAGTATGGTCGCAGCGTGCTGGGAGCTAGTGCCTGCCAGGATTCGAGAGTAAGTACAGCGGTAGTATACGGACTGAATACTTCATTTTTCTCTGAAAAAAGAAGCGGGCGGGGGGCAAAAACTACGGGAACTCACAAAAACGAACGCAGGGACCGTCCCAAGGGATGAGGCAAAGAAATCTTAAAGTGGGGAGGGGTCCACGGCATGCGTCGATACACTGCCTTAAACTTAAGGCCTAAGGGACAGTCAGCGCGAAGGAAATCGAAAGCGGCAACATCATGAACGTACATTGTTGCGATATCCAACAAATGTGCATGCACATATCGCATGTGACAGGGACAGGATATTCACAAGGCCTGACACGGGGTTACCTGATACCGTGCGGGTCGAACATTATCGCGTCAGGGAGGGCACATTGATTAACAGCATGAACATGCGACTGAGAGCAGACACATGAGTCAAGCATGTGCATGAAGAATAAAAACACCACGTCACTCACCGTGTATCATGCGACGCCGTGAGCACCAATGAGGCAAGAGCAGAAAGTGAAAATGGGTCGTTTTTGGGTTGTTTTTGGGTCGTTTGAATTACGTATGGTAGATCAACAATATGATTTGAATGCCTGGAATTTGGCGATGTATGCGTGGGGCTACTGCAGGAACGGTGTTGCTTGCGCTACTCACGGTTTTTCAACGCGCGGAGAGTCGGAGGATGATGTTGGTCGATCGAGTCAATTGATCAACGTCACTGCTACATGGCTCCCACGGTCATGCAGCTGTTGCCGGTTTAAACACATTACTAAAACCCGCCTCTACCAGATACCATGGAGATACCTCGCGAATTTACGGACTGGAGGCACTCAATAGGCATGTTATGACGATGTCGAGCGTCATCTAGGTTCTACGGAAATACATAATCCTAGTTATCTTCAAACTACATGTCGTCGTGTCGAGCTATCGCGTGTACAGATGATAATATCCTCCTGGAAGTCGACGGTGTGATGATCATGTTCGAAACTGAGCCTGCCCGCGGTGGAACGCGGGACGCGGGATACCAAATTCCCCGTCCCATGCCCTTTTAATTTAACGCTTGAATAGGGAACCCCCTCTATCTAGGCTGCATCCTAGGCCCGCGGGACATAGAAGTCAGCAACATACCAGGTACAAGCGCTACCGAGAACGAGCAAGACGCAGTATCTGCAGATACTACTGCTATATGCTACGGTGCTCGTTTGATTTTTCATGGATGACACCGCGATATTGAATCTGACGGCGTCTATCGTGGAGGAGTATGAAGTAAACTATCAATAGTTCGGCAATTAAATTTACGCTGCTATCCGCGTTGCACGAGCAGAATTTCTCACTCCGTCGAGCTTCCGTTTATTTTAACAGGATTACCCTCTCCCGAAAAGCCTTGTTTTTCTGACTTCGGAGCAAACCAGGCTACATGTTTGCTTTCATCTCGGATGGTTGTATGCAAGTCAGAAAACCTATGGAGGTCGACTATTAATAGCACTGGCTCTGAGATGATCTAATAATAGATATCTATGCAGACCGGTGCTTAATTAAAAACAGGGAGATTCCCTGAGATTCCGGATGGAAAAGAGTGCCGAGACAGAGCACGTATGCATTGGAAGGTCTTGAAATGTGTCCTTGAGTATCCTTCGTGAACGGAGTCGTATAACGGAATGTGCTTTAATCAATTATCCTTCAAGTTTGTGCCCCGGGCGCTCCTGTCATGATAAATTGAATGATGCAGCGGGTAGATCAATAGATAGAGCTGGAAACAATGCTTCTCTGTTTGATATACTTATTTTTGGATGATAAAGCTGCTTGTATCAAAGCACCGTTTCGGACGTATGGGAGTTCTGCCACCGTTATAGGAATGTACGCAACCTACTCGATGGAATGACAAGCACACACGAGTAGGCGTCGTTGCGCGCAGTCAAATCGAACGTGAAATTAGAATAGAGAGCCAAAGAACCTGGCCATATGCTTAGTACTTATATGGTATGAGATCTTTGATAGAGCGCCTAGTGATACTACGGCACGTCCGGCATGTGCATACCATATGCATATTGCTCTGCCCAAGTGGCTGTTCCGTTACAATTGATATTCCCAAACACCTCTCCAGCGCCTAACAATCTCACGGAGCACACACCTTCCGTGCCTGAGCACAGGAAAGCTCGCTCTTATAAAAAAACCCTCTGTAATCTCCCCATCCTTCCCACTACTCGACAGCTTACTCAGTACACACATTACACAATATGAGCTCGCCTGCGGCAGACTACGGGCACACTGATTCGGTTGAAGTTGCCAAGTACGCGTTTACTAGCTCTGAAGCAGTATCTGGGTATGTATATTATTTTTCTAGTATGTATTCCACTATTCGCAGGCTCATATTCCATACAGCCATGCGGTAGACGTCGAAGACACATCTCTATATTTAATCGACCAGACGGATGAGTGCCCACTCCCCATTACACTGCCCAAGCGAGGCTGGGACAGAAGAATGCGAGGAACAGCCGCTCTCGCACGCCCATTCCATTTGGATCTGCCACAGTGAGAATCACCCACTCCGTTGAATGGCGTTGCTAAATCTTGTTGGGTAGATACGCGGATGCGATTCCTCTTAAGAGGAATGTCAGTACAAGCTCCAGCACAAGCTCTCAACTTCAGTCAGAATCGGGTAGTTCTTCGAGTGAAGATGACACAGAATTTCCTCTTACACCTCGGGACGACCTTTACTCGTACGTCTTAAGCTGAATAGAATATCCGGAATACTCTTAAACTCCCATTTAGTCCGACGTTGGAGAGCATAACCGTATATAGTCCCGACACATCAGACGAAAATGCCGAATTATACTTCGAACCAGAACTTCGTCATTTTAGGCGCCTAGTTGAATACAATCTTCCAGTTGTCAACACGAAGGCCTATCGACAATTTCACAAACATGTATCCCAGAAACCCTCGCAACAACTCTCTATTCCTTCCTGGTTATCTAATACAATAGGATATAGACCACAAAACCTGAAACAGCCGTACGCTGAGGCCCTTACGCTTATGAAAAAACTCTGGAGCAGCCGTAAAGGACGTCGAAAGGCTCTATGTGTAAGTGCTCTCTATCTGACGTTTCTATTTAACCTTGAAGCTGTACGCGGTCCTACTGCGATCGATTTTATATCGCATCGCAAGTAGTGATATGACCATATACTCATCCCAACTTGTTCCTTTTCGATTAGATTGGAATAGACTACAAAGGGCAGATTGGTGATGCACTGAAAGGATGCGTGAACGATGCCCATCGTATGCGGGATTTCTTAATTGGTGAGGGTTATTTGATTCTGCAATCTACTTTACTGAATTGTAAGCGCATTAACTAGAACACGGAAAGTATGAGGCAAAAGATATAACGACATTGTCGGACGGTGGAGGTGGAGAATGTCTCCCAACCAGAGAGAACATAATAAATGCTATTCGCCAATTGGTAGATGGAGCAAGGAAAGAAGACATTCTGTTTTTCCACTGTACGTTCGTCCGCATTATTCCTTCAATACCACGTTATATCCTGTGAAGTGAAATTACTTGGATGTGTTCACTCTTCCGATTTTGCAAAGAAAATTGCTCACATTATCCTGTCAGACTCTGGACACGGCTTCCAGGTACCCGACCAGAACGGCGATGAAGCCGATGGATTGGATGAAGGTATTTCGTGTAGCCCAATTTTGGATACCAACTACCGGATTTAACTGTTGTGCTAGTGCTCGTCCCTGTAGACTACAAAAGGAGTGGATATATCCTGGACGATGTCAGTGAGCTTTTACACCTTTTTAATCACACGACATTAACCAAATGAAATTTTTAGTTACTGAACGAGATCCTGGTGGGTTTACAAAGACGAGCTTCGTTATCTGCCACCTCTGACGCTCGTCTAAATCAAGGTCAAGAATCTCCCAAAGGGCTGCCACCTCACTGTGCGTTCACTGCGTTCCATTCTATTGGTCGTAGTAAGCTCACATTATAACAGGCATTGATTGACGTGCGTCTCTTAAATCAATGCATACGTCGAACAGGGGACGCTTATAGCGGCTGAATATCAAGGCCTGTCACTCGGGAACTATTTTAGGTTTGTATCAGATGGTTCTCAGACAATGATAGAGGCGTTGATGCTGTGTGACACAGATCTTCCATACAATGTAGTGTCTTACGTTAAACGTTTGATGATATCTTCCTTACCTTGGCCATTTTAGTATCACTGCGACGGGCCCACCGATGGGCTAGATATCTGCAGTAAGAAAGCTATCGACATTGTTGCTAGTGTGGTGGGTCATTATATCCTCATTTATATGTCGCAAATAATCATTAAGTGTTTCTAGGTCTCGTGGTCGGGCTGCACAGATACTCAGTTAAGCGAAGAGATAGTGAAAGAGAAAGGATTGTATGGTGGCGTTATGACAGACGTGAGCACTCCTTGGTATTATCCGCGATCGAATAACAATCGCTTAACATTATTCAAGGCATTTCTTTCGTGCCTGGGTAGGTGACCAAAAGGATTGGAATACAACGTGATTCAAGCATTTTTCCAGCTTCTGAGCCACGGCAAACATTTCAAGAACTGTACGACAATCTAATGTCGGTTATTCTACTACTCGTTCTTGGCCCGAATTAAATAAGATCGTGTGCAGGGAGAAAATACACCTGACCCATATCCAAAAACCACAGCTCGGAGTATCTCGCGAAATTGTGAGTATTATTTATCCACAAGAAGCGACCCTAACCAGCCCATTCAGGACGCGACCCATCTCTTCGTTTATTGATTTGGTCTTGATCGGAACATCGGCCACAAGACGCAACACACCACCGGCGTGCCGGTCACGCACACATTTGTTGTATCCACGAGCTCAGCAGCCATTCTATTTATCACTCTACCCGAGCAGGAAATGGAGCCCGGCGCTAGCAGTCCACGGGAATCGGAATGATGCATAGAGCGCGCTCTGAGCCACAAGACAAGAATAGGGCGCGCGTTGACGCGGCGGGTCGTCTCGTCACGGTGTAGCATCTCTTCCGCAGCCCAGCGCTTCTTGATCATGTAGCTGTGTTATTTACGAGCTTGTCCCGACCAGTCGTCTAATTCAATTGAAAGAAAAAATTCCTCTACATTTTTGATCTGGTCTGTGGCGTCCGGAATATTCTAGCTCGCGTTCAGGGGAGGACCACTTGCATCAGATCTAATAATTAAACACGGTGGTGAATCTGAATCGATTGTAAGAGTGTAGTATTCTGCGGGGAAATTTTAATGGCTCTACGGTAATCCAGTTGGTCTTCATTCGATATTCGTGGGCCTAGTAGTCGTCGTATAACAATAGAGATTCGTGATCGTTGGCCAAGAAGAGTCCTGCAATGATCTGCGCAGCACCAACAGTGGTTGGGACCCTGATAACTCTTTCGATTCCATTTTTTCCTTCGTAGGAAAATGATGTCGGCACCGAGCAATTCATTGGCGCACTGTTCGTTGTTTTCTCCAGGACAACATCTATCGCATGGCGGCGACTCCTCTGGGGAGAATGAAACCAGTTCATATGTGTTGCGCTCGAACCACCGCCGTTCCAACATTTGGTTCCTGGTCCAAAGACCGCGAACAGAAATTTCGAGCAGCCGCCGTTGATGTATCCCTGCCCTTGACTGCCTGCCGGGAGATTGTTGAATTGCATGGAGTACCCGAATCCGGTGGGTAAGGAGCAGCATACGGCGCCGCCGTCAATGCACTGGAAGTGACTGCCTTGACAAGACACCGTATTTGAAAATCCCTGGTAAGTGATTATTTGAGAAACGGCAAAGGGTACAGCGAAAAGTGCTGCAGCCGCGGCTTGGAGCGAGGTAGCAGATTTGTATCTCATGTTTGAAAATACAGTAGTATTCACGGTTGAGTACTGAGTACTGAGTACTGAGTGCTTGCACAACCTACATAGAGGTTGTCATAAGTGCCGTCGTGATCGTCGGGATGATTAGTCCCAGTGTCGCCAAGCGTCTTGCTTAGCACTACAGGAAAGACACATGCTTTCACCTTATTGATACTCAATTCACGAAAGACCATTTCATTTGCTGCAGTAAAAATTATTTGTTTCAGGCAGTCTGGTCCTGCATTGAACACTGTTTTTTCTACTCGTCATGCCTACTGAATTCCCATTGATTCCCTACTTAGCGACTTGTTAGCGACGTTTGAACGACGTCCATAATCAAATATGCTGGCAGGAACAAGACAGGAATTGACTGGCAAGATTGAGATAAAAACACAAATCTCTTCGGATCATGTTCCGGTCTGAATCGGTCGGTAACAGCCGGGCGACTGTGAGCACTTTCGCCTTCGCACATGCCACGCTTATGCCAGCTCGTAAGTCGTACTACTACCACGCTCGCACCACGCTCAACCAAGCACAAAATTCTCAACCACGCTCATACTTTACCAGATACACTATGCCTTAGCACCTCACCCGGGCGGCTTCAGCTCCCCAGCCAGCGGATTGACTCAGAGGGCTATCTCGCCTGCTGGCTCGCCGCTCGCGTTTGGATAAAATCCGGGAATGCGCGTTGCACAGTGTCGGGTGTGTGCTCTATGCGCTGTCCCCGGCGTCTCTGTAGTCGCCTCCGCTGCTACACTCACCTCTGCATTGCGGAGTGCTCTTGCGCACGGCTGCATAACGCCACTAGTACGATTGGTCCAGCCTACTTGAACATGTTGTTAACCGTCCGCACGGCGCACGGTGCAATGTTTGCGGGACCAACATATGACAGGGGTGGTGGCGCTGTGCCGATTTTTTTTCTACGTCTCGTCTTATTTTTCTTCTTAGCATCTACTTACTGTACTTAGTGGTTCTGGCGCCGTTAAAGTGAAACAAGTTCGGTGTAAGACAAATAAAACCAAAATAAGGTCCATAAGACGCTTATGAGAATTTGCCCAAGTTTTGATGAGTAATGTCTGACCACCTTACTCAACTACGAGGTGCTATAGTTAGATATTAGGTTGACATCAGGTCTTCGGATTCCTTCCGACCAGGACCCATGCTGTGTCGATACAACTACCCAATCGATTGAAAGTACTATATAAAACCAGAATATAGGATACAAATTCAATCCAGGTCCCCCCTTCTCCCCCTTCACACAGGTGACAGAAATCTAATGTCGGAAACTACGGTATACCTCGTCACTGGCTCCAATAGGGGCTTAGGTGCGTCGTATATACATATTTGATGCACAGAAATTTGTCTGAACTTAACATGACACTGGCGCAGGCCTTGGCCTTGTAACTCGCATTCTGGACAAGCATGAGCATGCATTTGTATACGCCGGAGCTCGTGATCCCGACAATGCACCATCTCTACAGAATCTGCAGGTTAAATACCCTGACAGAATGTCAGTCGTCAAATGCGTATCTGCCGATGTCGAAGGAAATACTGCACTTGCGAGGGAAATTGAAAAACGCCATGGACGATTGGATACGGTCATTGCTAACGCGGGTACGTTCTCTCCGTGACCCAGAAACTACACCACTGATCAGACATATTACTTTGAAAATTCAAAGTATCTGCGATACAACCGGCGATGCTTCCAACATTAGTGTCGCTCTGCTGGAGGAGCATTTTCGTGTACGTCTATAGTCTTTTTTTCCATGATGGGGTCCCTCTAAATAAGTATCATGCTTTTAGGTGAATGTAATAGGTACCATTGTCCTGTTCCAAGCGGTACACGGTCTGCTCAAGAAAAGCATCTCGCCGCGCTTTGTCCCAATTGGCAGTGGCGTAGGCTGTCTCGACGGTAATTCAACAAAATATCTCGCTGGTGGTCTTGCATACGGTGCATCAAAAGCTGAATTGAATTGGGCGACAAGAAAGATCCATTTTGAGAATGAATGACTAGGTGCGTACCATCGTTTCGCGTTCATACCACTTCAATTTCAGGCTAAGAGAAACTATTATGATGTAGTCGCCTTTCCTTTGGCCCCTGGAGCCATTGATACCGATATGTGTCAGTATCTGATTTTTTAAAGAGGTGCCAACGACTCATACTCTTTGAATTCCAGTGCGCAGCAGTGTGGCCGCGGATACGACCGGTTATTTGGAGAAGCTTTACGGGAAGAATACAAGCGTTCCAACGGTGGAAGCAGTCTCTTCTTCACTTATCAATATAATCGATAAATCAACGCGCGTTAATGATGGGGGAAAGTTAATTCGCGTCGATGGAACCCAAATTCCTTGGTGAACAAGGTAGATACTGTATAGGAACTTTTGAGAAATGATTGTGATGTGATGCGCTTCTGCAAAGTTGATAAACGTGCACTTCCGCCACGACGTGCCCAGAAGAAAATTCCAAGGCCTAAATTCTCAGAAATACTGACTTATGTTAGAATCTAATCTCTCCTATGCCAGTATGTTAGGGGCAACATCCTGGTGCGGTAGAAGCAAGGTAGAAGAGTAAGTCGGCCAGGTGGCGTACGCCGCATAGACGGGCCGGGAACCGGGACGGTCAGTGTTCAAACGTTCAAATGCAGATTTCGCGGAAATTCGCGACAGTAGCGGGAGAAACCGAACCTGCCGACGTTCAACGTTTCAATGAGATACGATGGCCAGGTAAATGAGACTATTCAGAATGCGTGAACCAAGCGTGCTGCGCGTGGGGCCTTGAGGCCGGATTCAGAGTGCGTAAGAGTGCGTGCACTTCCCACACTTCCCTCATACACCGCCCACTGCCTTTTCCCTTTGCCCGTCACTATGCACCAACTTTATGGCCAACACCAGCCAGAGCCTGAGGCTTGAGTGACGAGTCCGCCCGTAAATCGTACCAGCGTACGAACAAAGCCACAAAACTGTCTCATGCTCCTCCCTTCCGTCATTCAAAATTTATCGCAAAATTCAGTGCTCTACCGATGACAACTGCAAGTGCCTTTGCCAGGACTATGTCAGGCCGCAGTACCTTTCTGTACAGAGATTCCACCTGCTACCGGCGAAGGCAATGACGAATGAACTCGAGACATACCCTGAAGACGACCTCAGAGCCGTCTTTCTCGGAGGGCAAGAAGATCGCCACCGTGTAAAGTTTTTACTGTTGAGTGATATTTCCACCAAATTCTTTGACAAGATACTTTGTATATGAATGGTCACTTTCCAGAGATTCAGAGCGTTCTATAAAAGCAAGTGACGTGCCGGCACGACGTTTCCCTCTGTAAGTTCCGAACCTCTGATCAACGACTCACCTTGACCTTGGATCCGGCCTTTCTCCACGAAAAAATGCTACTACGCTAAGAGATGTCCGAGAAGTCGAGGCTCTGAATCTTCAAGTGCGGGGGCTCTATCTCGCGGCATATCTATGGCCTGTGCCCCAAATTGATAGTCATCCGGGACGATATTGCTGCAACTGTGCATAAGGAGATTCTCTTTCCTTGCTGCTTACGCTGGAGGATACGATTCTTTTTTGTATCGCTCCCACGTGTTGCGGCTTTGAAACACATTGATATGCTTGCTCCTACTATCAGTTGTGCCAGTGGGGATCGACGTCGATAGCACACTTCTGGCAAGCTGCGAACCTCTCGGAACTGGACCTTGCAGCGCGGAATACGGAAATATACAAATATTTTGGGAACAAGGTAATTCAATATCATTCGACTCTGACTACCTAGAGACATTATCTACTTGGCAGATTATCTCGAACGTTCTCCCCACATTCAGGTTGTGTCTAGGTTGTTTACGTTTACCGCTCTGAATACTAGAGTAGTCCTCGTGGAGGTGCTCTTATACCGATTTATCCTTTGTGAACTCACAAGAAGACTCTGCGCGTTCAAGAGGTTCAGTATCCTAGGGCAGTATCATTCTCACAACGATTGCACTCTGACATTGACAGCGGGAATAACGAAGGTACCAAATATAGCCCGCTGCGCGGCTGCGCGGTTTAACGACATGAGTGATTTTACTCCGTCCACTCCGTGATATAAGTATTCTAGTTGATAGAAGACGAGCATCAAGACACTTACAAAGGCAAGCGCGTGTGTGCGTGTGAGGGTAATAACAGATACATTCCGGCGTTATAAGCAAGTTTCAAATAGGATAAATATGATATGAGACGTGGTCTCGGCTGCGAGGCGTATAATCATCAATTCTGCATTATTATACATAAGCACTAGGAAAATGCATCGTTCAGCTAGATATCAAAGTGTATATTTAGGCGCTCGGGATCTATTGCTTCTTCAATAGAGATTCGTGCTGCGATTGTGTTACAAATGTCTGGCGTGCATATTGCTGAGTACACATAAACCGATGCCTTTTGTTTGTAATCTTACTTCGAGGTTATGCCTAGCCGTACGCAGGATAGCGCGTGACTTTCTGCGTCGGGCGCTAATTTCGCGTGCGCCCTGTAGTTACTGTTTTCGGACATGGTAAACGTGTATTTCGGGAACCTGCTAGTGCTTTTCTTTCTTTGGTGGCCCCACGAGGGTGAGAGCCTTTAACGAGGATTGGAAAATCCCGTTCCGTCTTCGGTGCTTTGTCATCGCACTGTTCCTCCGCCCACTGTTGCCTCTTAAAGAATACATAACGTTGTGCGCAACCGTATTTACCATCACAAAAACAGGTAACATACGGGTATGATACATCTTTTGTTCTTCGCAACATTTATTGCCATGGAATGAGATACGCAGATACGATATCTCGAGGTCAGATCACTCGGAAGAATGCCAAGCTATGTGGGATCGTATCTGTCGCCGGTGGGGAGCTATAATTAGTCATCTGTGTTTCGAAGTATTAAGAACTCGGTGTCGGAGTCAGATCTCCCCGGCGCTGTCGTATCATCATTCAGCTTGAAACCGAGGATCTTCGGAGGACATTCTTTTTGTCGAACAAGTACAGCATTGGAGCGTAAGATGTGGTTCACTGTATAAAAAGAAGCCTGTGGAATTCTTGGTCACTATTGCCTCTCACCCCGCGATGAAATCTACGGCATTTCAAGGGAAGCTGCTAACCTCTGCGCTATTCGTATCATGCTCGCTCGCGTTAACACTCACAAATCCGTCTGAATTGAACGCGACATCGTATGACTACATCATCGTGGGAGGTGCGCAATGGTCACTCAAGCTCATCAATTGGCATTAACATATACCACAGCCGGGACATCTGGCCTCGCTTTAGCCAACCGACTGACAGAAGATCCCGCTATATCAGTATTGGTACTTGAAGCTGGTATAAGGTAAGCGCTATGTGCTTTATTCCCTCCCTCTTTTTGTTTAATTTTAGCGCCTGTTTAGCGATGACAACGTGGTTCCGGTCATGGCACCCTTTCTTGGGCCCACAGTGACACCCAGTGAGCACCCTGAATCGACCCTGTTTCTAGCGTCTAACTTTGTTTGCCCAAGACACTCCTTACGACTGGAATTACACCGTTATTCCTCAAGTTGGTCTGGATGGGCGTTCGTTTCCTTATCCTCGAGGTAGGATTCTTGGGGGTAGCAGTAGCGCAAGTACGTGACGATGAAATTTACCTTCACTCTTTGGTATATGTGATTTACCTTTGCCCAGACTATATGATCCATCAATATGGCACAAACGAGAATTGGGATAGAATGGCCAAGGTGACAAAGGACTCTGGTTGGTCGTGGAATAACATGAAGAAATATATTGAAAGGGTGATTAGCGCTCGTCTTCATGCGGATAATAAATCACGGCATTGACCGTCCCGCAATCTAGCACGAGAACTTCATCGAGCCTCTCGATGGACACAATACCACAGATCAATTCATCCCGTCCTTACACTCATACAGCGGAACACTTGATATTAGCCTTTATGTTGCCACTCAAGATATAGATAACCGTGTCATCACCACGACGCAGCAACTCCGGGAATTCCCCTACAATGAAGATATCAGTGGCATCGACAACGATCTACTAGGGATCGGATGGGCGCAATCTTCTATGAGCAAAGGCGTGCGAGCCAGTTCGTCGACCAGTTATCTGGCAGCTGCAAATAGCCGCCCGAATCTCACCGTGCTGATCAATGCGATGGTGACAAAGCTTCTTCCCACAGGCGCGTCCGGCGGCCTCAGGTCTTTCCGCAATGTTGAGTTCGTTGATGCACGAACTGCCAAGGGTAAGATTATGAGATCCTCGTACATGGGCTTGTACTGATACATGGACCTATCAGTCACTCCCACTTTCCAGGTTCAAGCAAAAAAAGAAGTTATTCTTTCGGCTGGAAGTGTCGGAACGCCTCAGATTCTCCAGCTCTCTGGAATCGGCGCTGCCGAGGATCTCGCTCCTCTGGGTATTCCAGTTCTTGTCGAAAATCCTCATGTTGGCAGGAACCTCCAAGACCACCCTCTTCTCCCAAACATATTCACCGTCCATGAGAACACCAGCATGGACCACATCCTCCGTGACCCAATTGCGGTACAGGCAGGCATCACCGAATGGGCGGAGAGCAGGAGTGGATTTATTACAAACAACGTAATAAACAACCTTGGCTTCCAAAGGCTTCACCCTACAGTGCTCGAGGCGTTCACTGATCCCTCTGCTGGACCGCACACGCCGCATTTTGAGATCATATTTGCTGTATGTATCTTCATCGTTAACCGCCTCATTCTCGCAGCTAACACCTTTGTTAGAACTATTGGTTGGACCCGGTCACCCCTATTCCAGCAACGGGTAGTTATTTCACCATACTCACAGCAGTTCTCACACCTACCTCTCGTGAGTACAACCGAATTTCTATGCACCCAAACATAATAAATCATTGAAATAATTAATCACAGGCGGAACTGTCAAGATTCGCTCGACGAACCCTTTCGATGCCCCGCTCATAAACCCTAATATGCTTGGGACGGCATTCGACGCGCACGTCATGCGCGAAGCTATCAAAGCCATCAAGCGTTTTGCGTCAGCACCCGCTTGGGACGACTACATTACGGGCGTGGTTGGCAAGTTCTGGAGTCACAGCGATGCTACCCTGGACGCACACGCTCGCCAACACACGACTACCGTGTTCCACCCCACCTCCAGCGCCTCCATGACGTCGCATGCCTCGACAGAAGGCGTCGTAAATCCCGATCTTACTGTGAAGGGCACCGAGGGGCTGCGTATTGTCGATCTATCCGTTGTCGTACGCCCCTTTTCCTACCTTTCCCTGCGTATGAGAGCTAATTGGAATTTATTTGACTAGCCTTTCATCCCCAGTTGCCATCCTCAAGGAACTGCCTACCTCGTTGCCGAGAGAGCAGCTGACCTCCTCAAATTGCACCATCGAATGAACTACATTGACGATCTCGCTCCTCAATTCGTTATTGCGTAGTCCGCAGGTTGTGTCGATATCTTCGTAATTTATCGGACAATAGTATGTATTAGTGCTATTTACATTCTTTCTTTGCTATATGGCCGTGTACTATAACAAAAATCAGCCGTTCCTTCGTTTGTATTAACCGGGATTATAATATATACATAATGTTCCACATCAACAAACAATGAGCAGAAACCAATACACCGACTGCCAAAAATCGACATGTCATCCAGAAAAAAGTAACTGAATGTGGGCTAAAGATAATTAATGAAGGACAAGGAAGACGAAAATATTGTGAATGTCCGAAAACAGCGTAGCCAATAGCGAGACTTTACTCATCGTAGGGGTTTCCCATTTGCAGTCACCCGAGGCGGACCATTGCAGCCAGCAATCGGACTATCCGCGCCTGAAGTCCTCCAAAAGCCCCGAATCAGCCATGAACGAGCCCCATCGTTCGTCCAGACGCGAGTCGCGCGATGCGAGGCCAAGATCCGCTAGGTCCATATTCGGCGCGCCCACTGTCTCCTGATGTGGATGCCCGCGCGCGTGCGCGTGATACGGTGGCGACACGGGGTCGTACATGGAATACGCGGTCGCCTGGATATGCTGTGATCCACGCCGCGCGATACGCGGCTGGTTGTGACGCAACGCGCCATCCGGCGGGCCACCAGCCGGTGGATACTGAGCCGCGTAGTGTGCATGTGAGTGTGGAGGGGGTTGCAGGTCTACGGCACCGCCGTGCGCAGGGTGGATGTGGTACTGCTGTTGCTGGGTCTGATGTTGATGAGGCGACTGCTGCTCACCGTGCAGGCGGGCACGCTGTGGCTGCTGCGACTGGAATGGCGGCGGGTGCATGTGAATGGAGCCGTTCGGCGAGATGGGCCTGCTAGGGAGATCGCGTACGTCATTTTGCTGGCGAGGGTCGTTGTTGGACCATCCATACCCAGCAGCTGAAGAGGGCACCTCGATGGGGGATCCCTGCTGGTGGGTGCGCTCCGCGGACGTATAGTGGTACTGTACGGGTTCAGCAGGCGACGACATATAGTGATCCCGGGCGGATATGGAGATCGGCGCGGGCCAGTTTTCTGTCACGCCGCTAGACGACGAGGAGGAAGAGTTGGAGAGCGCGATCGAGGTGGGCTGGTGCGCATACACCGACGAGGGGACTATGGGCTGTATACGGGGGACAGCTTGCTGATTCCGCTGGACCGGCGGCACCTGATCCATTGCCTGCGGATCAGCAGATTCGGGGCGCGTCAGCAATTGGGGGACTGGATATAGGGCCGGGATAGGCTCGAACTGAGCAGAGTGAGGTGGGGCAGAGGTGGGAATATCTGGGCCCCGCTTTGCAGACACAAATCTGGTATGGCCCGCGAATATAGATAATTCGTCATCGCTCTTGTCGTCCTGTTTGATGTTCCAAAGAAGGCCAGCTTCTTCTGGCGTCTCGGGCGCATTCTGCGCTGTGGCGAGGGCGTATCGTGCTTTCTCACTAAGTTTAGTGAGAATCGGCTTGATACGGCGCTAAGTTTGTGGAAAGTCACAGATAAAAATATCGGGGCGCACCAAAGCTTTCATCGCACGGATGCTATATGCAGAAGCCTTCGAGAAGAGTATGCACGCCTGCTCGAGCTCCGTCATCGCAGACTGCGCGAGGGGCGAGCGAGGCCCGCGTGTTACGACGGTTCCAAAAACGACCTTCCGGTACTGGGTTAGCCAAAAACGACATAAGGGTGGCCATTTTTCTCACCGCCGCTGAAAATGCGAACGTCCACATAGTCCAGAAGCGCGCACTCGTATTTGGCCAAACATTGAACTGTTCTCGGATAGATTTCAAGATGGTCGACGACGCGCGGTATGCAGCGAGGAACGACGGGGCGTAGATGCTCTTGAGGGGGTTGACTGGGTGCTCGATGATCGCTTGGGCGAAGAAGCTTCGGTGGATGTACATGAGAACTATTTACGCGCGTTTCAGTGAATCCCCAAGATCTGAGGATCGACGACTTCTACATACCCGTTTCCCGGATATGATCCAGAACGCAGCGCTGGAAGGATGCCGATAGGTCGTCAGAAGACGCGGCTGCCATACCCTCCGGCAGAGGGAATTCGCGAACTTTGCGATCCAGGTCCATTATTGTCGCATATGATGGAGCCTCCGCGGTCAGAGTTCTGGCTGTCACATCAGCCACGCATTCCGCAGCAAAGCGGCACTGCCATATTTCGACTGAAGGCGGAGGTGTAAGACCGATGGACTGATAGAAGCAAATGGAACTTACAGGCAGTACCAAATCCTCCCTCATCAGCGCCGTATTGTGGATAGCTACAATCAATATATGCCAAGGAAAAAGATGGAGGGCGCCCCGTATTTAGACTCTGCAAAGTATGCTTAGGTATCGGCGCTGTATTAAGGTGGGTGGGAGACGAACCTGCCAAACATCTGCTACGAAGAGGTCCCAGAATAAGATTCTTCGCCGTTGAACCATCTTTGGGGAGAGGCCCCAGCGGGCACTATCACGATCTATAAACAACCATCATGAGATGTTCAGCAAGATAGCGCGAAACAATGGTCAAGCTTACGAAGGCCAATCTGCATCAAGAACACGATAAGAAAACATTCCAGCTATCTGACGTGAACTCACAGTTTGTGATAGGTGGGACGCGAGAGTGATGAGCGACCATGTCATTTCCATGCTGGTCTCACTCTTCAGGTCGCTCCCGCTCATGGCATTGTAGATACTCATCAGGTGAAGGGCCTGTATCGTAACGATCGATGGTTTCTCTAGCACTGGCTGTAGTGATATCGCGGCGCGTGACACTTGATGAAAGTGCTCCCCCAGCGCGTTCGAGGGCTCATCTCCAACAAGCGCCCCGATGGCAAGGATGACGAAAAGCAGCGCAAGATCGTGAGGTCCGCTGTAGTCTTCGCCGGGTAATGCTGCCTGGCGCTTGTAGATTACAGGAATCATATCGTCGATTAACTGAATCCGAGTGAGGCCACGGAAGATCCAAGAAACTTGGGCGAAGTATGTTTCACATAGTACCATAGTGCGTTCATATGTCGGAAGATGGCTCTCGATGAGTTCCTGGACGTCAGCCGGCTGGCCCATCGGCGTGAACGGGAACGACTGCGAGAACAAGGAGATATCGCCCATGTTCATAGGCGACTTAGAGCCCTGCATCGAGTCGGGGGTGCTGATGTCCTCCGGGGAGTCATGGCTAGAGTCGAGGTTGGCCTATGAGAGATAATATGTTAAAGGAGTTGCGGAAGAAATAACCAGGGGAAATCGCACCAAGAGCAAACTCTGGGAGGGAGCCGGGCGGCCAGGTCAATAGCCGGTCGATGAACGAGTATAAGTACGACGCACCTCAGAGCCACCTGTTGGCCCAAAGAACCTCGATATCCCATGTTCTGAGATCGACAATGTCCCGAATGCATCCAACACCTCTGCCGTCTGCGCTGGTGGGCCTGTACCGTCCTCACCTGTACCTTCCATCTCGCCATCGCGCTCAGCTATGTGGATGAGGTCCTCGTGGAGCAGGGGATGTGGATCCGTGGAATGTTTCGCATGCAACGCCGAGAGCGCGTCTTCGAGTTGCCGTATGCGGCCGCTGAGGTTGGCGATCCTACGGTGCAGGTGCTCGGTCGCGGCGAGGACAAACCTTGGGGAGTGAGTGAGACTACCGACGTGCATAGGGTAGTAGGATGGTATGTTACCGTGTGCCTTGTCCGGTGGCGAGGCTTCCTGGGAGGGTGTAAATGGCCACTCGGCAAAACGTCGGCGTACTTAGCACTCACCATTGGGGCACAGCGCCGCGCATCCTCTCCTCTGGGCGTCTGTCAAGCACGGCCAAGACAACGCATACACGAGCGGTGAGACATACCTGACACGACTGGCAAGGTATCTGCTTGTCGCACTTTATCTTCAACCTTCGTTCGAATGAGTATCCGCATAGACAAGTGCGATGATCGCATACCTACGACACTCGGCACAGCTGACCTGAGAAGCGTGCCAATCCTTCAATGAGCACCGCTAACAGTTAGACTGAATCCGGGGCGCACGCACCTCTCCTGGAGGAAGTATAGTGGGAAGGGAACGTCAGCGGCCGTCGGTCGGCGCGGCTGGAACACGCACCTCTGTTCCTCTTCAGTTCCAGCTCACGACCATGAGCACCGTCATAGCGGTACTCTTCCAAATCCTTTCTGCTCGTGCGACGTTTGAGTTTTGCCTTGGTGGGTTCTGCGGGCATCGAATATGGCGATCTGGGATGTTGAGCGAGAAAGACCAAACACCGGTTCCGCTTCTTATTTCGCTCAGCTTGCTTCCGCTCCCCGAACGCCAGCTGATGGGAAAATAAGTCCACAAACTGACCTCCCCGCCAAATATACATTCCCATGCAATTCCCATGTCACTTTCATCCAGCGATCCAATGACGCCCGCAGCCTGCATCAGACTCGTGTCCCTGTCCTTCCTCATCTAGTGCCAGGATGCTTGCGCAAAAAAAAAGAAAGACGAGAAAATACCGTTCTGCAGGAGAATGCCAAGCAATTCGTATGTTGCACAGGGGGCCGCGATAATAAACAATTCCAAATCGGCGATCACCAGCACCACGTGGCCTGCGGCACGCCCTAAATAATAATATCCTGCCGGAATCCCAATGCTTACAGTGGGACCTACAGCTTGCCCGAAAATCAAGGATAGCGCCTGAAATATTTGTTAGACTTGGGACTGCTCAGCTTCGTATCTGAAGCGTGCCAAAGTAATTCCCTGATTTTCAGCTCATCATCTCTGAAGAAGCTATCTAGTATCAGGTGAGCCTCAGACCATCTGATAACCCTCTAGCCATCTCTGGCTACACTGGTAACCGGCTCTTGGTTCCTCAACTGTGGGAAGAACCCTCGTTCGCAAATATCAGCACAGGTTTAGGGAAATGTATGTCCCACTTACTGCGGAGGTGACACCATGGAAACATTTCTTTGTAACTAAAGGGCCTCTACCGTTGCGAATGGAGAACATGAACTCTAGGCTGACACAAAAGCTATGTTGTGATTATGTTTGTAGTACTCTAATGATATCATGTGAACTCGAAAAGGACTGCTTTATGTGCGAACATGTCGATATGGGTACATGTACTCTACCCCATATCGGAGCGGCTGAGCCCGCGTATCTATTCGGGGCCTTCTCCGCAGCAGCTTCAATTTATCACGGTACCGACCATAGTCAAGGATCTTTTAACGAAGCAAATCTTCACTCGATGTCGTAAACTTTACGGAGATCCCGGAAAATGTTATTAACAGCTTATAACCATTTCTTGCGGCCTTTCCTCGCCGCCTTTCACAAACTTTGGTGGCCTTATCGAGGCGCTATGTGCTTTCGTCTTGTATGTTGGCCATTACCGAAGTCGGTAAAAACACACGCATGCATGTCAGCATCGCTACCAATTTATATTCAAGGTTCGCTCCTGTTCGCGTCCAGGGATGAAACGAGTGCCTGATGACTTTGTAGGTTGATTTCGAAGATGATCAGCTGGAGTTTTGCAGCTTCAAGAGCCTTTTAGGCTTCAAAAGCTACCTTTGGAACGTCGACACTTCCCAGTAAGAGTCGATGCATGTATATTCAAGTTTCATTTGAAGTTGCACGGAGTTGCAAGCCTAACGATGATTAGTGGGGCCAGTTATCTGATTACTCACACTAGATAATCAGTAGAAGAGACTGCGGGAACTTTTAGCGCCGTTAACGCCTTTAGGTCGTTTTTGACGGTCGGCTGCGAAATCCGATCAATCACGCCAAGAACTCTAATATCTGTGCCACCCAACTCTATGCCTCTGAGAGTCAGCCTGCTCTTGTAATCTTGCAATACATACTCAGTATCAGTAGATAAGACGAACCATGGGACGATTCACTGAATTCGTTTCCAATAGCTATCAAGGGTTGATGCCGACGTTTGCATCCTGTAAGGAGCAAGGAAGGAGACAATCAAGACGAAAAGACCTGGTACATTCGCCGACAATTCAGAGAAAACGTAGTCAGATATTGAGCAGTTCTATATAGTAGTGAGATTTTCTCTGAAGACAAAGACTTCGGGACGTTGCCGGCTTCGGAATCTTGGACACTGAAAAATCTAAACCGAACTCTCCGTTGAGAAATCAAGTAGCGGGTGGAAACAAGCAGTTAATATTCTCTACTGAGTGTATCTGACTACCTACGATATACGATTCATGTCGTATATATTCTCTGAGGCAATCTGGGGAAAACCGCCGACCATGAACTCAGTATCGAGAGGATGGTAGTAGTCTATTAATAGTTTACGACTCGGCGCTTGGGCGGATGTATATCCTTGCTTGCTCTTACTTGGTTACGCCGACTATCGACAACATACGATGATCCTGGCACAGCCACACACCTCGTTCCGCACCCCACTCACGCCTCGGCGACGCAGCCCATTTAGACGCGGCTCATGGCGGGAACGTGTTGTTCGTCCTCGGCGCTGTTTCAGAACCACTTTCTCTTCGTAACAACGACATGGCACCCTACTTCGAGACTGTAAAAGTGCGTGTATTGTGCAGGAGCTCGTTATGGCAGGGTTGTTCATTATCTGTCTGCAGTCTTTCGCAGATGTACCGCTGACCGAACAAGGTGTGGCGACAGAGCCATTCCTCGAGGCATCAGATGGGCTGCTCCAGATGTTCGGTGAGGATGCCTCCGCCCGACTGGGGTTAATGGACGCTCACCTGCCAGGACGTTCGCCATTTGAACTTGACTAGATCTGCTCGGATCAGGCTCTGTGTTCGGTTTCGTACAGTCGGATATCAAAGGAAACATAGCGGTCCGTCTGTCTCGCCCCGCTTTCCGCGACACGTATTGATTGTCTCCGACCTAGGGTGTTCGCCATCGCTATGAGGCCGAGCCCGACAAATCTGCCACCCTGGAAGAGCTCGTGCTTTCGGAGAGTGCTGAGCCGGAGAAGCACGCCACGCCCTCCCTTACGCGCCTCGTTAGGTACATGCCGTCCACCTCCATGCTCACCGGTAGACTGACTTGCATCACTTCAGGGGCCTCATGTTCACCTGCCGCGCGCTGCAGAACATGCAGCGGGACTCGCAGTCGGAGCTGAACATATGCTTCAAGCGCTCGTACGACGAGGTGCTGCGACATCACCACAACTTTGTCATCCGCTCGGTGGTATCGGTGAGCTCCATCGACGACGTGGTCGGTGTCTCGCATTGTTGATCTGTGTTTTTAGGTAGCTCTGCATGCCGTCCCGCGGCGCACGGATTTCTACGCCCGTATATCTCAAGGGGGCGCGCATGACAAACTCGACGCAGAGCTTGCGCGGTGGCTGGAAGGTCTGGACCGTATTGTCGACCGTCTGAGGACCTTCCTCGCTGAAGGCGGCCATGGGAAAGTCTGAGGACACGATCCGAAGACGACCTCTGTCTCTGGCGATATATTTCTGGTGATATATTCTATTTCAAACTCCCAGATATCACCGCTTCATGTCATTGGTGGCACATATTGCTCCACACGGTGAACACCGTATTCTCAGCGCCGTGTACGGATCGTATGCAATTTTATTCGTATGTTAACCCTCCCGAACCAATTAGAACACGTTGCCTCGATTTTGAATGCCACGACTCTGCGACCGAACCATTTGAACGGCCGGAAGATATCTTTGCTGAAGGTGGATATGGGAAGGTTTTCGCAATCGGACAACAACGTCGATCTCTGGCGATATATTTCTGTGGATAAACTCTATATCAAGCCCCAAGATATCTCCGCTGCGTGGTATTGGTCGAACCGAACGTTCCACGCGGTGAATATCATATTCTCAGCGCCGTATGCGACTTGACTCGTATGTTATTCCTCTTGACGAAATTAGACCATGTTATTTTGATTTGAATGCGCCCCTCCTCGCGATTCTCTGAATTGCCAGTTCTATATCCGCCTCGCGTAGGCCCGCGTGTGTGAAGCGCTGCCTCCACTGCCGTGATGGATCCCATGTAAACAGCATATTCCCCTGGCCCTGGACATCGGCTTGCGCTGCCGCTCCTGTCAGCTGAGCGTCACGGCGAATGACCAGGACATGACGACCCATTATTTTGCTCAGCTTACTCACTACTCTGCCCATTTTCACCCGTAGGGCTGTGGCGTAGGCATAGCGCTGCGCTGCGGAGAGGGACAGATGGCATCATGTGGGTCTCGCTGTTCCTCGGCCCTTGGTTCACGTGTGAGGCATGTTTGTCGTAACTCTCTAGACGCCGCCGTGATGAAGTAAATTCAATTAACATCTTATCAGGACAACATTGCTTCTAACCTTTGGACGTGTGCAATTCCTTATCTCAAAGTCAAACGCTGAGACACTGAAGGTTACATAAACGACCATGGAATATCAGCGGCGGACGATGGAACACGGCTGTCCGACGCAGCTGTGAGCCCCCTTGCTACCCCTGACGCAGTGCATCGCCTGACTTACACAGAGACTAATACGTCTACAGGACATACGCGCGATGGCGGATGCCCACTGCATATGGCATCTCGTCTGGAACAAGAAAACGAATCGCTGATGCAGCCACACTCTTCCTGTGACAGATTTCCTGACAGTGTCAGGCGCACCGAACCGTTCCAGAACCCGGGGGGTCATCTCCGCGCGCGGGCGCCTCCCCTCCGCGGAGCTCAGCGCAGCGCCGCGAAATGAGCCGCGAACGGACGTGTATCTGTCGCGAATGCTTGCATATCACAACATGGCACCCGCGATGCATCGCCGGGCCAGATAGAGTGGTACGTATGTGTATGTGTATGTGCCTCTGCGCACCCAGCGCGCTGCTGATGGGATCGGGCGTCCTTTCTGGAGATCGTGCTTCTGCTGCGAAGCAGGTGTGCAGGGGGCGTGTCCGAGATGAACCCCGTATGATTGAGGATTACGCATAGGTATGCACAATGTCATACAATATCGAAGGCGTCCTACTTGGGCGGGCTTGTTGTAATTGTTGCAAATTTAAGTCATCGAGCTACCAACTACGTTCGGATACAGAGCTACGGTTAATCAGAGTTCAATGCGGATGACCGAAGAGTTCCTTGTATTTTGTGTTGCGTGGAACTCACATCTTCCATTAAATCAGCGTACCCCTGTATACGACAGTTACATTTCCATTACCCAAAATAATTAGAAGGTTCTACTGGCAGTCAGGAAGTATTGATTAACACGAATCGGCGACGAACAGGTTCAGAAAATGGAAGCCGCGTACATCGGTTGCATACATAGCCTCACGCAGGGCGCGCAATATCCAATGGGTCGTTATAGAGTCGTTATGTGCGGAAGGATATCAGGAAGTCGATAAGATGGCTGCGGACGAGGAATATTTTTACGACGGCGACACAGCACCAGCGTCTATTTTTAGCCACGCCTTGGCGCCCACATAAGGCAACGAGATGCACTTCTGGACAGCCGGAGTCGGTCCATATGGATACCCCGACTTGCTGCGCGGTTGGTGTCACCCAATGCTGAAAAAGGACAGGGGGCGCATAGAATGGAATTCGGGACACCGTTACGAGGGGAAGTATGTATGATACCGATCCACACTGTGATTTGGAACACTTCATTGTTCAATTTTAAGGCAGAGCTTAAGTAATGGTCCGACAGACATTTCGAAGGAGAGTAATAGTGCGGAGCAGAGGATATTCTGTGACTACGTTTATGTATTACGCCGCTCATATAGAGTAACGCAAGGCAGCACACCACTCAAAATTTCAAACAGTTGGAGCGATGTCTAAAAATAGAAATAGCTCCAGAATACTCCTCGACATCGCCTGTTACGCACGGGATCGCTCACGCCGCTATGTATTCTTCTTGGATTTAATAATAGTAATACAAACCACTGCGCAATGAACACATAGTCTATCTCCAGATCGCGAGCCCAATGAGTGCGCATTTCGGACCAGTCGATCGCCGCCCACGCCAGAAACACAGTGCAAGAGTCATAGCCTCATTAACACACACGGGCCCTTCGAGCCGCCCCATCGCGCATTCCAGCCGCCCATGTTGGTCATATCCGACAAGCGCATGTAAAAGTGGCGACTGCGCACGGCCTATCTGTCTTCTGTCGAGTTCCGTCGCCGCGTTAAACCATTGCCTTTGCCCCAAAACACCTAGCGCAGGCAATGGAGCCTCGACGCCGGGCTTCGCTGGGCACTGCGCCGTGTCATGTCCGCGCCGAAGCTTATACAGGTCACTCTGACTGACTTCTGCGCGCGATGACGTCCGGCCGCGCTAGCTAAGCCGACGTGGAAACATACCGGCGTCCGTGTGACACACGCACGCACGCACGCACGCACGCAGCGCATATGTACGTGGAAAGCCGACTTCGCGCCTCTCGTTCCGTCATCGTGCATTCGGCGAAAGGCAGTGGGATCAGGATCGCGCGCGGGTCTGGGTGCGCATAGCCGGCTGTATGTACCGGACAAGGCAGAAGACGCGCGGTGCGGAGTGTCTGCGCTGGGATATGACGGCCCACTCGGTCAGAGACGCACGGACGACGCGGCGTGTCTGAGCTGGGATGTATCCGATATCCTGGTGCACACCACACAGCGCGCGCACTCGCGCGCCGCCGCCGTCCATTCCATCACGCATTCGCACGCTAGACGCCTGCTAACTAGCTAGAGCACGACTATGCGGTAATCGCGCGCCACCTCCAACGCGCTCCACCAGATTTTGCCTAGGCGTGCGAGAATCCATTCCGCACAGACATACTTAGCGCAGCCGTGCTAAGTATAACGGGCGTGACACTGCCGGCACTAGCAATTCAGTCCGAGTCGGCGCCCGCGCGCCCACTAACCCACCCAGCGGTGCGCCCGCCGGCGGCGGAGCTGTCCGGGCACATATGACAAGATAAACAGAAATAGGACGAGCGCCGGAAACATACGCGCGGCGATCAGCAGCTGTCGGCGCATGTATGTCGGCGAAGCGCCCACTCGTGCGGCGCAGAACTGCCCGTTCCAGCTCGGGCGCACCTGCGTGCGGTGTCGCGGATATTCGCACCCCAACAAAGGCCATTTTCGCGCCCGTGTTCGCGTTCGCGTTCGCTGCGCCACGCCGGTAGGCGGGCGCAGATACACATAAGTAGATACGACACCATACGAGGGCGTGGGTTAGGGCGTAGAGGGCGCATGCGCCCCGGGCGGCTGGCGCGGACCCCGCCGGGGCGTTCTAGCACGTTATGTCATAATCGGAGACGACATGGACCGGTACGGATGCGTGCTGGTGCGCGGAGGCTTGCAACAAAACAGACGGTCTGATCAAGAAAGTGGGGCAGCATACAACATAGCAGCATACAACATAGCATAGCACCGTGAATGGGCTGATGCGAGCGAGAAGGAGGACCGGGGTGGGCGGCGCGAGATAGCATTTGGCGCTCGGTGCGTCAGAGAGAACAAGCAGACGGGGCGTATGAGGACGTTATGTCATTTCCGGGGGTACATATGTATGCGCAAAACAAGAGCGCGTGAATGCATGGATGGGTGGTGGTGGCGGGCGTACGTATAGGGTGCATCACGCCCCGAGCGGCTGGCGCGGACCTCGCCGTCGGGTTCTAGCACGTTATGACATTATCGGAGATTACATGCGTGCAAGAAAACATACGATTCGAGAGAACATAACAGCGTGGACGGGGGGTATGGTATGTAAAACATGATGCGAGCGAGGAGGACCAGGGTGTAGCGGCGCTCGGTGCGTCCGAAAAACAAACAAACGGGAGGTGAGGAGGACATCACCGACGCATTCTAGTACGTTATGTCATTATCGGGGGATACATATGTATGTATGTATGTATACGTATATATCGATGCAAAAAAACAGACGATCCAAGAAAGCGGTGCAGATAGCGAGCACAAAACATGGCGTAAAACATCAGAATCGTAGATAGCACAAGACAACAGAAACAAAACGTGAATCGATGGATGGATGGGGGTGGCATGGGGGGTGTGCGGGTGAGTACAACAGCGATAGCAGACGGACCGGGGTGGCGGCGACATAGCATAACATAACATACACATGAGGAGCGTCCAAGAAAGAAAAACAAAACAAACAGCGGCGAGGTGGGGTGGGGTGAGGTAAGCGCTATATATACGCACGGAGACCGGCGGGACGTCCGCGAATAGCATGGCGTGACATACGACAGCGGAGAAGACAGAAGACAGAAGAGAGAAGAGAAGACATACGTACGGGTGGGAGGAAGGCGTCGGACGCGAGTAGCGGCTGCGCCGAGGCGGCGTGCGTGCGTGTATGGCGTGGGTGCGTTTTGGGTATGTCGGAAACGGAGGAAGCCAAGAAAATGGAGTGGGAGTGCGGGGGGGTGACATACGGATGCGAATGAGGCGCGGTGACCCGGCGTGGGCGCGGGCGCGGCGCCTGCGCGCTGAGCGAGCAGCTGCGAAGACGACGATGAGCATAGACGCAGTATAGCACACCGCGCGCCTGCGCACCCACACACCTCCTACGTCCCCCGCCCAACAACGCGCATCACATCCCCCTCAAACACCACGCGCCCGCGCCCCGCGAGGGCGCCGACCGCGCGCGCGACCTCGGCGGTGTCGAACTCCTCGTGCTTGTCCGGCGGCATCGCCGCGTTGAGGTACGCGAGCAGCGCTGAGACGCGCAGCGCGTCGGCGGGCGCGTAGGTCGTGCGGAAGAGGTGTGTGAGGGAGGTGTGCACGAAGTGCGTGCTATACGCGTTTTATGTTAGTTTTTGCGCGAGAATAGAAGGACGAGCGCACCGTCCAGAAGGGGAGTCAAGCTCCGCGAGCCCGCGCCTCGGACCACCCACACCTTCATCATCAACCCACTCGCCCTCCGCGTCCGCGTCCGCCTCGCCATCCCCGTCCGCCTCGCCGTCCCCATCTGCGTCTGCGTCTTCCTCGCCCGACCACGTGCGCGCAGCGGGGTAGCGCCCCCCTTCATACCCCCCATACACACCCCTGTGCGCCCTCTGCACCCCGCGCGCCCTAGGGGCATAGCCCGCCGCGCCGGTGTGCCGCCCCGCGCGCAGGGTCGAGGCGTACGCAGCGGCAGCCGCGGCCTCGGCGTCGCTCGCCTCGTCGTCCTCCGACGCGCCGCGCGACGCCAACTCATCCTCGTCGTCCACCTCCCCATCCTCCTCGCCGCCGTCCTCGCCGCCGCCGTCCTCGGCGTCGGCGCGCCGCCCACGCGGGGGGTGCGGGCGCGCGGCGCCGCCCCTGTGGAAGGGGTGCTCGGCGTACGGGCTGGTGCTGCCGGTCGTGTACGCGCCGCGGTGCGCCGAGGAGGAGGCGCCGGCGGTGGCGGGGTGTGTTTGATATGCGGCGGAGGAGGAGGAGGCGGTGGTGGTGGTGTGGGAGGGGGGGCGCCGGGCGAAGGGTAGGCTGGGGGAGGAGGCGGAGGAGAGGGCGGATTTCATGTGTGCTGCTTCGGCTGCTTTCGCCGTGCGCCTCTCACTAAAAAACCCATCAGCCCCACCCAGAAAAACACGAAACACAAAACGAAGAAAAAAGCCCCGCACCTCCGCCGCAGACACTTCCCCCGATGCTGCACCCACGGATACGCGCAAAAGCTCGAATCCTGCCTGAGCTGCACCCACTTGCGGCACAGCGCGCAGAAGACGCGGTTCGGCTCGACGCGCGCGATGAGCCGGTCCGCGCGCAGGGTCGCGGCGCGCTGCTCGGCGTTGCGCCGGCGCGACTCGTGCGCGGGGGCGTAGGTCGCGGGGGTGTGGTGCGTGCCGGAGGATAGGGGGTGGGGGGGTGGGAGGGGGTGGGTTGAGGGGTGGGGGTGCGGGTGTGGAGAGGGCGAGTGCGCGCCGGCGGTGGAGGGCCCGGCGCTGGGGCCAGCGCCGTTCGCGGGCCCGGCGCCGGCGGTGGAGGTGGAGGCGCCTGCGGGCGGCGGGAGGGGCGGGAAGCGCGTGGGGTGCGCCCCGGCCCCGGCCCCGGGTGGGAGGGACGGCGAGCGCGCTGGGGCGTCGTCGTCGTTCGAGGTGCTGTGCGCGGCGTCAGAAATGAACATACGAGGAAGAAGCGACGCACCGCGGCTCGGACCCATCGCGCGCCTCGCCGTCGGCGTCCTCCTCCCCCGGGCGCCCGCGCCCGCGCCGCCCACACGCCGCGCGGTGCGCAAGCCAGCTTTGCACCGCCGCGAGGTGGTCCTCCGGCGGGAGGGGCAGCCACCGGTCACACAAGTTGCACAGCAGCCTCTCCGCATCGAACTTCCGCACATCCGGATCGCGCGCGAGCAGCGCCGTGCGCTCCGCCAGCGCATACGGGTTGCGCGCGGTGACCTTTTTTGCGAGGCAGGACTTGCGGTGCGCGTCCCACGGGATGGAGCAGTACGTGCTGTTCGGGCGGAGGCGGATCCACTTGTCGCACGAGGCGCAGAGGACGCGGTACGGCTCGAAGGCGGCGACGTACGGGTCGCTGCGGAGGTACGCGATGCGCTCGTCTTCCGTGCGCTTGGCGCGCCGGCGCTTGGGGTGCGCGGCGCCCCCCGCGGCGGCGTGGAGCGCAGGGAGGATGGGCGCAGACGGCGGCGGCGGGGTGCGCGCGGCGAAGGGGCCCGCGGGGCCGGGGCGCGGGGGCGCGGCGGGGCTGCGGGGCGTGAGCAGATGCACAGGGAAGAAGGGGGGGCGCGCACCAGCTGACACGGTGCGCCTCCCAGTGGCGCAGCGTGAACCCGCCGCTCGCGTCGTCGCGGAAGGACACGCTGCCCGCGCACGCCTCGCACACGACGCGGCCCGCCTCGTACTCGCTGCTCGGCGCCTCCGCGGCGGGTGCGGGTTGGGCGGGCGCAGACGCCGCGGGGGACGGGGCGGCGGGGGACGGTGGCGTGCGCGGGGTGCTGTTAGTGGGCGCGGGTGAGGCAGGGGCGCTGGCGCCTGCGATGGGCGGGTCGGGCGCGGGCCGCGCGTGCTCGGCGTCTGTGTCGGCGTCGCGCGCCTTGCGCTTGCGCGGGTGGGGCCTGCAGCGGGGTCAGCGACGTCCTCTACTCAGGGGGGGCACGTACGTGCTCTCGGGCGCGGGCGGCGGCGAGCTCGAGGCGCTCCGCGGGGCGCCTTCCTCCTCAACGGCGGGCGGCATGCTTGGGGCAAGTGGGGTGGGGCAGAGGACCCGGCGCGGGCGCAATATAAGGACGCCCGTGTTCGGGCCCACGCGTGCGGCGCAACATCACCATCTGGCCATCACGCCGGCGCGGACACGGCCTGGAAAACAAAACATAGTGCTGTTCGGATCCAGCGAGCCTATCGCTGGATCTGCGCCGCACGGTGCTTCTTCCCCCGAGTCCGCCGACGCCAGGCGCCAGGCGCCCAGTGTGCCAGCGTCCGTGCGCGCCGTCCGTCCTGGCGACCCGCACCCCGCGGACACACGCCGCCGTGCGCGCGCGCGACACACGCCAGCGGTGCGGATCCACGTCGCACGACGCGACACTGGGTGGGGGGGCGTCCGATGCGCATCGGAGATGAACCGCGCGCGGTGGCCGATGTCCTACCGAACCAGGCAGGCGAGCCAGCCAACCACCCGCCATCGCCGATCGCACACATAATAGATAGAGTGCACCACCCGCCGCATCACGACACGTACCCGCCCCGCCGATACGCAGCCCCGATGCCGCCCCGCTCTGCATCGTGCGCCCCAGTCTAGCGCCAGCCTCAGCTCCATTCCACGTATACCCAATACATAGACACAGAGCGGCGCTGATATGATACCCCCGCGGCGGCGTGATATGTAGAACAGCGGAAAAAAAACAGACAGACATGCCCCAGAATAGGCGTTCATTCCGCATTCCGTAATCCCGCGCGCGATCGGCCGCCCCTCCCGCCGCCCTACCTACCACCTACCACCTCCCTACCCCCCTCCTACTACTTTCTACCTACCGCCCACACACCCACACCCACCTAGCGCACCGCAACGCACACCACCGGCCTACCGGCCCGGTGCCCCACCCCCGCGCGTATGCAGGCGGTCCACACCCCGCCCCATGTGCATGTGCGTGGGACGCCCCCCTGATTTCATTATACCGTGGGCCGCTGCCGTAACGCCCCCTCCAGGCGCCGCCGATCCCGCGCGATATCGGTGCCTGGCTGGAGGCGACGCCTGCGATGGGGCGTGGACGTGCAGTATAAGTATGTGGGTGCGCGTCAGACTTGGGGAGGGGGGTGACATAAATCCGATCGTCGACGCTGGGAGAACGAAAATACGTGGTGCGCATGTTGTGGCGCGGCACCGCACCATGCGTGCTTACATTACATATGGAGACGCGTACGTCGCGCTGGTTCTGGGCCCCGCGCCGGGGCGCCGGCGCGCTGTAGAGCATGTTCGACGTTCACTTTCTTACCGCGCACCCCATATTTTCAAACGCAGCAGACGAGATTTGCATACTTAGCAGACGAGATGTCCTGCACCGGCGGCTCATGACGGGGGCGTGCAGAATACAAGAAAGACGCCGCCGTGTGTTGGCCTGGGCGCCATAACGCCTGCGCGCGCTGCCGCCCTTGGTGTCCCTTTACACGGCGCGTGCCGCCCAGACGGACGACGGCGACGACGGCGCGCGTTCGTCGATGCGCAGGCGGCCGGCGCATGGCTGCGGATAATACGCGGGCGTGCTGCAGCGCATGTCTGTGCACGCGATGCGCACGCACCGCGCGCCGCGCGTCACGGGTGGGGGGATATTGTCGTTTATAGGCGCTGTATCAAATACAGTTTTATGTACAGACGAACGCATCGCCGCGACGGAGAGACACTGCGCTGCGCCCGTGCTATGCTAGAGGACGCCGCTCTGGGATATTGGGCGCGCCGATAATGATATGTACGTACGCCTGGTGGTTTTGGAACGCAGGATGGGACGGGCGCATAGCGTCCTGCGCACCGCGGCGCGGGGCGACAAGTGGGTGTGTTGTGCAGACGCAGGACCGCCGAACATGCTCAGCGTGGTAGATCCCTGGGTCAACCGAGGATAACAAAGAAATTGGCCGAAGATCAGGGAATGACATAGGCCTCCGGGGATAGAATTTGCCTTTGGTGTGTACATAGATAAAATGCGTGCGCACGAATCGAACCCCGCGACGCGCGCCCTGCCCTGACACCGCAGCCGCGTATGGTAAATAACCACGATGGCGTCGCGCAGCTCGGGACGGCGCGGGTGCGCACCGCGCGCACCCGCAGGCGGGGTGGCGGGCGACGAGTGGGGCTGGAGACGTGCGTTCGCAGCGCGCGGCAGGCGCCGAGCCGAAATCAAAAAAACAGCGTCGCGGCGCGCACCGCGCCCAGCGACGAGCCAGGCGAACAGAACAGAACAGAACAGCACGCACGCGCCGTCCACGTCGTTCGTTCTCCAGGGCCCACACGCCCAGCGGCGCGCGCGCCTTCCTGCGTATTTGCAGAGGCCCAATACCCAGCGAGACACGCCGGCGCGCCGTCCTGTCGGTGCGCCATAACATACATATGCGCCCGTACCCGTATGTTTTCGCAGCTCCACACTATGTCATCGTCGCCGCACGGCGCACGATATGTCTACAATTTCCCAGCCCGCGGCGTGCCACAACCTGTCAAGGGGGTGTTTATCCCCATCGCGCCCAGGAACGGATGGCGCAGGGCAGGGCAGGGGATCGGCGGCGCGCGGCTAGCGCGCACCCCGCACGGCCGCCTCTCGTTGACAATGACATATGTAAGTAGATGATTCGCACCCCCTGCACACCGGGCTCTGGCATACATACTTAGCTTTGCGCTCCCCGGTTCGTCCCGGGCAATTGTAGTTATTTATACACCCGTGTTCGCCTCGCTTGGGCGATGTCGACAGTTGGCTGGCGTCTGGGGACAGCGCCTATGTACGGATGACAGTAATATACCCACGGTAGCAGCGCCGGTGAACGCACGGCGCGCGGTGGGTGCGCGCTGCGTCCATCGGCAGGCGTGCGTCTGTGAGTTCTACCAAATGCATGATTCCTGGAGCGCTGTCTGTGCGCTGCGCACCACCAGGCGGAGCGCGCGCGCCAGCGTAATTATAGCCCGAGCGGCGACTTGAGATCACAATCTCATTGGACGGTCTTGTTCCGCGAATACAAGCCTCGGCGCCCGCCCGACGGTGGGGGCGCATCGCACCAATAGAAAGCACCCAAACTGGGTATTTCGAGCACGCGCATCATCGCGCCTCGCTTCGATGATGGCGTACAGTTACCGTCCCAAGAATACATACTTTCCAGCGTCAGCATACATACGAAGATAGAAGATAGCCTGTGGCGCGCCGCCCGGCCGGCGCCGCGTTTACTTCGGGTGGGTGCCGTGGCTGTCAGAGTGAACGCCGTGACGCTGCATTCATTCGCTTGGATGATGGCGTTGTGCGCCCGGGAAAAGACGGAAATTAAAACATAACATAAGGTTATATCAGAGCCGCTCGGCGCGCATCGCCTGCGATAGCGCAGAGGCGAGCGCCTAGGTAGGGTGCGCGGAGCGCGTCGCCGCCGCCGATCCCTGGCGTGTGCTGGAAAACATATCTGCACACGTTCCAACAAGTTGCCCATCAACGTGTTGACATGGCGCTGGGAAAACATATGTGCGTACATATGTTGTGGCGCTGGCGCCGGTGGGCTGGCGCGCTTCTTGTTTGTTTTTTTCGTTCTATTCGCCGCCAACAATGACGTTACGGCGGCCTCCGAGTCGGACGTGGCGTGGAGCTGGCAAAACATATGGCCAGCGCCGTGCTTATGTTACCTCTTCTAGTTTTGTTTTTCACAATTTTCCGCCATCGGCGGCCGCAGTGCCCGTCAAATCGCAGCATAATACAGTTCTATTTATACCCGAAAGCATCATACGCGCCGGTGGAGACATTACATACAGCACCCATGCGTGGAGAAAGGCTCGATTTAGAAAAAGAGTACCTATTGGGGAATTCAGAGGGCTGTGATAATTTTGATACATTAAATGGTATTGCAGATACTAGGACGACGACGACGATTCCTATGTCGGGGTTTCAGTGAGACAAAGATATCGAGTTCTGTGAATAGAAGCACTGCGATTCGATGTCGATGTCGTCCTGACATCATCATATAATGAATACCCACGGCAGCGCCGCTTGGCGCGGTGGGTGCGTACCGCGTCCATTGACAGGCGTGCGCTTGTACGGGCTTACATAGTACGCATTTAGCCTGCCCGGTTGAGCATGAAAGGCAACCCGAATTCGCAGCACAGGTATAGAATTTTAATCACTCAAGCACACTCCTCATCGCGCCTCGCTTCGGCGACGGCGTTGCAGTCCCGAGAAAACTCGAATAATAGATACATAACTATAACTGAAGCATCGCCATCCAGTGGGCGTACCCATGGCCGCCAACGCCACCGCCCCGCAGATTGCACAATCCGTCGATCTATTTACGAAAAGAACGCACGTCGGACGCGCCGCGCCGCGATGCCATGGCATATCATATGTATCACTCCGCAAAAACACAGAGAATAAATAGCCGCCCGGCGAACGGCGAGCCGTGCGTCCGGTATGGGAACACATCGCGTCTGGCGTCCAGGCAGAGTGCGCCTCTATGCAGGAGTGCGCGCCATGCACTCCGCCCAGTCCAATGAGCGCCTGTGCATGCCGCGCACTGGAATGGCCTGAGCCTGGCAATGCGCTTCAAGGCCGTTCGCCGTAAGGCTAGTCGACGCGATTGATACCTCGCAAACGTCGCAAGCCTCCTGCAAATACTCTCACCTGTCCTTCGCGCACATCCAAGACCTGAGAATGGCGCAAGCGCTCCCAACTGCTATGTACTTGGCCCGCACCTTCCGATCCGGCCCGCTAGTAGCACCGCGGGCCGGTAGCCGATCGCGCACATTCGACTCACCTCGACTAATTATAACTAACGATAGGCCCACTGCATGAGTCGAAGCTCGCACCCCGAGAAACTTCGCGCGGGAGAGCCTTTCGACCTGTTCAAGCACGGACAGCGCGTCCCATATGCGCCAGACTTATGGGTTGCATATTTTGTGGATTCAATGTCATGGTCATGCCGCCTGTGGCGGCGGCGCTCCGTGCGCTATTCTCGTCTGGAATAGCCGCTGGAAAGTAAATTTCTCTGGACACAAAACGGCGTGGGGCGTATCCCGTGGTCTATACTTGGGAGAAAGTTGCGTGCATGCGTGGGACGGCGCAGTGCTCGTGGGTGAGTAAGACGGGCATGTCGTACGGCCGGCTACACACCAGCCAACCGGCGACAGGTGCAGTACGTGCAGAGGACATAGATACATATGATGATGCGTATACGATGTATACTATGTACATGATCCGCACTTACGAGACGGGAATATGTCGTACGACGATGACACACGGTGATTCCTCCGTCAGGAATAGCCACTCGATAAACTCAGTTTAGGCGCAGCGTGTGGCGCGGCCCATTCCCCTGTCCCGGCGAGCGACTGGCGTGCGCGCGTGGGACGCCGCCATGAGCGTGGTGGGAGGGGGGTGCTACCGGAAGGGTGCGAGCCGGCGACGGGCGTGCACGCATGGAAGATTGGGGTGCATAGAGTAATCTATACATAATGTAAATGGTCCACATTCCTGGGCTGGGAATAGCTTATGTTCTTTGGTGGATGACATATGGGGCTTCCACATGCGTGCGTCCGTACGGCGCGATTCCACAATGCTCGATGACGCATTTTGCGCATCAGCGAATCTGCAGGTGGGTGGACAGGAAACGAACCGACCCGTGCGTCCCGCGCGTCCTCCTGCCACCCCTCCCATGTCCGGAACAGAACTCAGATCTGGCAGAAAATTAATCACTGTACGTGAAACGCAGAAAAACACGTACTAACCCCCTATGTGCATACCACAATTCTCCAGAAGTACAGTTCCTGGTTTGGAATGCGTCTTCCCAATCTTAATGCTGCTCTGCATGAGCCTCTATTTTAGCCTCTCTTTCCGTTATACGCCTGTCGGAAACACGCTAAAATTAAGAACTACATATTAGAACTATTAAGAATCTACATATCATTTCTGGTTTATGAACGTTTGAGTGATAGCTTACTAGTGGAGGTTTCAGCCTTGGTGTGCTTTTCGGTGTTGATGGAATAGTCTATCATAACGCCACATTGGGTTGCGCAGCGTACGAAGATCGGATTACATACCTAAGAAGATGACACAATAAATCTATCTTATGTATCTATCGTCGCCAAGGCCTTTTACAGCGCATTCGTAGAATTGATTAGTATTGTTCCGAACGACTTATCAGAACCACCCTAGTATAACTGTCACGTCTCCGTTTGAGGGCCACAGACAGACATCTCTGGAACAGTCATGTTCCATGGAATGCACACTTATCATCTAATCACCTAAGAACGCCTGAACGAATGCGGCGTCACTGCGCCCAACCTTGACATCAATTGCGTATGCCTCCCGCGACCCGTATTCCGCGGACATAACACTGCATGCGCGGGCACATATACACGGATCCGCGCCTAAATAGGGAGCCAGGGCACCGGAACTAGGGCCGCGATGGTCACGTTAATTTATTTGACGAGCGTGCTTGATTTTATCACAAATTACGCATTGAACCATTGACGAACAGCCTGCTATATTAGCTATATAATTGAGGTGAAGAAGAGCCGAGGGCCGGAGGACATGCAGCGCCATAGCGAGTCCACCGAATGCTCCAGCGCGTGCCCTCACAAACTACCCAGCGAGGGGATAGCGTGCTTGCTGCCTACGTACACTCTCCCGTAATCTGGATCCAACCCAGGTTCTCCAGCGCCTCTGGACAGGCGTCAGCTTCCATTTTCGGCTCTGACTATTTAAATAGAACGGAATATCGGCAGTCATCTGATGCTGAGTTTGTCATTCATGGCGTGCGTCTACCGCCTGAGAATTTGACGCTTGGATGTGCTACTCAAAACACGAATAGCTGCGCCGCGTTCTGGGCGGGTTCAAGGTTGGTCAGAAGCACTTCCCAAAAAGTATTTGCACCTGCCATCTGGTGAGATACCCCGAGCTGTGGTTTTTGGAGGTTCTTAGGACTGCTTATTTGGAGTCTGTGAATTAAGTCAGACTATCAGAAATGTACTGCGTTAGAAGATATGCCGACACTATATTGTGATACAGTTCTTGAACTGTTTGCGATGGCTTAGACTCTGAACATTTACTAAGTATTTATCTGATATGCACCATTTTCGAATAACTCACCCATGCATGAAATAAACGTCTTGAGGCATTGCATCAAACACATGTTAGGTGATCGACCATGAAACCGTTAGGAGTGAGCTTACATTTGTCATAATGCCATAATACAGCCCGCTTTTTTTCCTTTCTTCTTCTTTACTCACTTGGCTGTCCGTGCAGCCTGACCACGAGACCTGGAGCCGCTGAACGATTATATCAATACAATGATTGGGAGACGTTTTGACCCACCACATTAGCAGCGATTCTGGTGGTTCTCCTGCTGCAGATTTGAAGCTCATGAGTCGGCCCGTCAATGTGAGACTAAAGCGGCTGAAATAAGAAGGATATTAGGCACTTGACGAGACACCGTGACATGCCTGCCAGTACGGAAAATCTGCATCGCAAAATGTAAACGCCTCTACTGTTCTTTGAGAGCTTCGTCAAGGATACGAACCTTCAAGTTTCTGCTTGTAGTTTGACAGGGCCTGCATATGTTCAATGGATATCTTGACATAAAAATGAGCAAATGGTTACGAGGGAAATCTTCTTGCAGACGTTGCAGTGATACTAAAACGGATGGAGTAAGCAGAATATTATTAGACTGTTTAAGGACAGACACTACGTTGTATGGAAGATCTGTACCATAGATTGTTAACGTCTCTATCATTATTTGAGAGCTACTTGATGCGAACCTAACATAGTCCCCGAATGACAAGCCTTGAAATCAATATCTAGTAAGCGTGCCCTGCATAGCATGTACTGGTTTAGGGGACACACGTCAATCAATGCCTAGTAGAATGTGAGCCAATGAAACAGTAGACGTAACGTAGTGAACGTACAGTGAGGCGGCAACCCTCCGGGAGTCCTTTAACCTTGATGATGAATCTGATAATCAAAGCCGTGACCGATGCTTATCTTTGTCGACATACCAGAACCTCGTGCAATTTCTGTAAACGTTAGCTGGTAAACAGCGACGTTAGAATGATTTCACAGTTCACTGACATCATCCAAGATATATCCATTCCTTTTGTAGTCTACAGGGACGAGAACTAGCACGGAAATTAGGTCTGGCTCTTGAGTTCCAGAATAGGGTTACACGAAATACCTTCGTCGAGGCTGTCGATTTCATCGCCATCTTTGTCAGCAATCTGTCTTCCGTGTCCTGAATCTAAAAAGACAATGGAATTAGGCGATTGTACTGGTACGCAGGTAATGGAATACGCAAGAAAGTCTTCCCGCAAGCCTACAATGGAAAAACAGCACATCATTTTTCCTTGCTCCAGCTACCAAGTCGCATATAGCGTTCATTATGTTGTTTTTGGTGGGGATTGATTCTTCGCCTCTGCCTTCAGACAATATAGTTATATTTCCTGCCTCATAATTTCCATACTCTATTTCGATGTGAGTTTAATAAACGAAATAAAGAATCAGACGGCGCTCACTAATTAAAAATTCCCGCATGCGATACGCATCGTTGACGCATCCTTTCAGTGTTTCACCGACTAGTCCCTTGTAGTCTATTCCAATCTGATATACCAGGAAGAATGTGAATTGGTCTAGGTTCCTGATGCATCGCTGCGCGTGCACCTATGAGGTTAATTAGAAACTGCTTACGCATAAAGCTTTGCGCCTTCCTCGAGGGCCATTGCGGAACTCCTTAATTGGTGAAAAGGCCTCAGTCTGTATGATATGAATTACGTTTCTCAGAATACCCACTGACGTCTCCTTCGGCGTAGATGGCGAAACAAGTCTATTGAATGAATGTTGGTAAATCTGTTGCCCAGTCTCAGCGGTAGCTTCGAGAGGATTATTCTTCAAAGGATACGGAATCATTTTTCTATACGCCGTTTGTCGATCGTAGTGTACATCGACTATCTCTATTTTTGCGAGGTCCCGAATGACCTCACTATCCACCGTCGGGCTAAATAGGGATTATAAATTGATTCCGTTATTAAGCTAGGGACGTACGAGGAAGGATAATCGCGAGGTGTAACAGGAAATTCCGATGCATCATCTCCACTGACAGAAATGTCTGATTCTGACTGCGACGTGACGCTGGAGCTGGAATTTGTGCTGACCGCCCTCGCGATTTGAGGCGCCACGGGCATGGATCTGTACGGGCAAGATATATGAAGGCCATACCTCAGTGCATACTGTGCTTACTGTGGAAACTTCAGTGGGGCTATTACATGGGAATTGCGTCTCCTGCTATCCTGTACAGGATTGAGTAGATTCACCCAGTACTGGTGGTCATTCTCCGCTTCTTCGCTGGGATATACAGAAGCTTCGTTGATGTCGATGAATACCTCATGGCTGCACAAAAAAAATATTGATAGTGTACGAGAAATAACACGGTACATACCCTAATTCTGCCTCAGGATCAGTCTCCAAGCGCTCAGCAACTTCTATCGAGTCAATAGGTCCACGTTCCGTTACAGGTACGCTCATTCTTGCTTGCTCGACTCCGCTGTACTGGGGGGTCCGTGTATCGGAGGGAGATACCATTCAAGGTGTGGGAAGGGGAAAGAAAATACGCAGAGGTCTTTTATTCCAGCCAGTTCAATTAGACGCAGGCGGAAAATGCCAGTGCCGTGATCTACTTAGGCGCTGAATCTGTGTTCATCAAAGTTGGCGAGAATATATTTTTCAACCGGGTGGCCTCTCAGGCAGAGAAAGACATGTGTGTAAGGTACATGTGCTATTCGCCGGACGTACCGCCTGTCGCGGCGGTTTGTCTACAGATTAAACTCCGATACTGTGATATATATACGCATAAAGGCTTGTTTGCACACAATGTCAAATTCTCGTGTGTACGTTCCACTACACATATTCTATAGCGGTGATTGAGCTCTCATGCACACGAAATTTATTTAGAGAAGAAAGTAGTATTATCAGCCAAAAACATGCCAAACAGAGAAGTCTGGCTCAGCGATATCCGTCAATTCACCTAATAGACTACTTGTGATGGGAAGACCTCTCGAGATGCTCGTTAGTGGTTTTCCCGGATTATCCTGTCACACGTGTCATCTCCCATTATCATATTTTCCGCAACAAATAATTTATTTAAGACTGCTGGGCAGGCTGGAACGCATGGCTCGTAGGTGTGCAAAGGTGTGCATTGGTGTGTCTTGATATCTATTATTAGTTCATATTGATGATAAAAATAGGTCTCCAACTTATGGTGTCGGTTACCGAAGCAACCATTCTTTCCTTGATTTTTCGGATTGTAAGGCTAATACATATATCGAGACCTCGGCACATTCCCTCTAAATGCGAGTTCCTCGAGCGTCCTTAAATATAGAGATATAATATGTCTTCGCTCAACAACACCGACCTCATATGCAAATACATACAGGTCACAGTACAAAATAACTGCACTGTACGAGTTAGGACTTTCCATAAATTATTTATCTTAAGGACACTGTCTGTCTGATTTGGAGAATCATTCGGTAAATTCAATATATTTGGAAAGCTGCGGAGCCTTCGATCTTACTCAACGTTTATCATGTTAACAAGTTCAGCCTCGCTTCGCTGCGGCAAAGACCGGTGAAACTCAAGAAGACCATGCCATCACTGTTCATATTTCAAAGTAAATAAGAAATCAAGAACCAGGAAAGCTTTGGCCCTCGCGCTCGAAAAAGAGGGGAAAATCATGGACAAACAAAAGCGTGTCATAAATATAAGTATATGAGTGATTTCCGTCGGCGCTTATAGCTATGATTACCGAAAGTGGAAATTTCAGGCATGTCTTCTCATTCATTTCCTGATACCACGGCGTATTAGAATTTCATAGTGCACTTTCCATGTAACACAGGCCGATTTTCCGCCCCGACACCTCATTGTTCCCAGCAGCGTCCTCGAACACCAGGCACTGAAAACCCCGCACGACTGGATGCATCCACGCCGCCTGCGACCGCCATGTATTCCCTCCAGGGCTGTTCCCCTTGCTTGTGGACGATCTAACTTCCTTCCGGATAAAAGATTGTGGTTGGTCACAGGCAGGGCCATCTCGAACTAAACATGTAATGGTTAATGTCCGCGGTAGTGGATGCTGAGGATAGACGCATGAGGAAACTTCATTGTGCGTAAAGAGGGGGTACGATAGGCATTAACAACCAACAGTCGCAAAGCAGTCGTGTACCCAGCGTAACTATGTTCGGGCTAATAAAAGAATGATCAGGATGTGCTTCGCCGAGAACCTCGCAGAAGCGCGTGAATATGTCCAAGATGTTCACGTGAGGTTGGGTTGGGGCCAGTCTTGCTTGAAAGCAAGCGCGATGCATACATAACGCACCTATGTATCAACCCCAGAGTTAAAGCAAAGCTCTCCGACATCCAAGCCACATATACATATATACCTGTATGTTTCGTACGCCCTACAACCATAATCAAATTCATCTACTTAGAGGTTTAATTCCATTTGTGCTGGCTATTGTCAGGCAATCCTCTAGCCCTCCGACCGCGATATACATTCGGAAATCTTACCCAATACACGTCGCGTGAGACTTGGAACGACTACAATATCCCTAATATTCGCGTGGAGGAAGGTCTTCAGCTCTTCGGATCCAGAACACTTCTCGAGATGACGCAGAAGGATCTTCGTGCCGGCGCGGTACACTCGTGAAGGGTAGTGCTCCTCGCAGAGTATAACATACCGGCCGCGCTGGTGGAAGTTGGCCCGTAGCCTCCGTGCTAGGTTGGGGGTGGTGTTTCCCCGTTGAACATGAAACAGGAATGGCACCCCGGAGGGCGCGGCGACCAGCGGCCTTTTCGGAAAATGACGCCATGAGTGGGCATGCTCGCAGGGCTGCTGATGCTGTCGGCAGAGGTAGACAAGGATGCGAAGCGCCGTCTGATTATAGTCATATTGACTGAAGCTAACAGGGATAAGAGCGTTGGGTTTGAAGAAACAATCCCTCATGACGTAGGGAAAAGTCATGATACTGTCCATCAGCGCCAAGCTATGTTGATCGATTTCGAGCAGATCTTCGTTTATTTGCAGAAGTTGAATAAGGAGGTATGGATACTGCCTTGCAATCGAGGTAGRCGGATGCATCATGTTATACGAAATCATGCAGGCGGTTAGAGCGGGGTCAGATAAGTATTTTACGAGYTCTTTCTTGAGTACCGGTCCTAAGCGGGCGCGATAAGTTGTTGAAAGAGGTTCGTAGTCAGTATCAGTATTGGGACTAGTCGGTGTCTGCAGCGAATTGAYACATCAGTACATCACTGCCGATACCGCAAGTATACTCACCAGAATGTYAATTTTATTGAGATATTGAAATACCATCTGAGTGCGGATAACCCCAAACTTTGCGAACGCTGTCCAGATATGATCAAGAGGGAGCTCCTCCAGTTTCCGGTAAACRTCTGCGGTGACAGAWACTAGACCCAGGAGCTCGCCGAGTACCACAAATTCGAATAATGTCGCTTCGGTCAAATCACCGCCTTCCGTCACACTCAGATGTTCTATACAACGGTGAATGAAATCTACTTGATAGGCGGCGACATCGATGTGAAATTTCCCGCTGCGTGATTTATCGAGGAGGAAATCGGGGAACGAAGCATGCGTGAAGCTCATCCCGAGGTTGTTTTCGCGAAATCGCCATCCCCCACTGAGTGTGATAATCGACGATAAGGGCGCAACAGCCAGCTCGACGTCGCCCTCTTCGAGCTCGAGAACGCCCGTTATCTCCATGGTCCCTGTCGTCTCAAGGGATATTAACGCTGCAAGAACACCCACAACATCCTCAAGCCTCGGCGCCGACGAGATGATATGCATGTAAAGCGCATCGAGCTCCGCAAATGGCAGATCGTGGCGGGGAGGGCGGAGGCCCATCACTATGTCTAATCGTCGGGTGGGGATATCAAATATCATCGAAATGTATTTGATGACAACGGAGGCGTAGATGAATTGCCCAGAAGACTTCTCAACCAGTTTGTCGATGATAGACTGGGCAGGCCACGAGGATGGGATGTTCGCCTTTCGTGGATGGCTATCTTTGATTTTTTGAAAGGAATCTGTGAGGAAAAGGCTAATGTCGAGATCGGGGAGGAATGAATCGTCCAGCACTAAGGAAGACCACAGGCCCACGAGAGGAGAAGAGTTGAATGTCAGTCGGATATCTTCCTCCGGACGGCTGGAAATCAGGAAAATGAGCGGGAAATTCAGTTCACGCAACGCTTTYGCGATAGAAAGCAGGACAATTCGACGTTGATCTTGACCGTGACATTCGTCCAGGCCATCGATGAGTACAAGRCGCGGGGCCGTTTGCTTGTCTTTGAAGAACCCTGCGAGGGCAAGGTTTCGTAGCGGATTGACAATGAGTTGTTGGATCTGGGTATCGAGGGATTTCTTGAAAATCATGGGATCGCGCGAAATAGTGTTGTCTAGAGCCGATACAACTTGTGGAATTTGGGTTGCAATTTGATATGCGATGGTCGCGACGAGGGATCCCGGATGGTTTCGAGTACTGTCTGATCTGAAAAAGAAGAAGCTCGCCAAMAGAATGTCCAACGCAGCGCATTTCTCTGCGATTGACTGTAAGATCGCGGACTTGCCCGCACCTGCGGGGCCGTAAAGCCACAGTATGAGCGCTTCACGATCGTCGGAGCCAAAGATCCATTCCATGATACATTCGAGGACGGCAAGGCGAGTATTAGGGTGGCATTTTGGGGGATCGAAGCGCGCACTAGAGTCGTGCAAAGCATTGGGCGCTGAAGCACCCATGAGTCTGTCTAAGCGTCAAAGTCAGTTAGGCGGGATATTAGCACAATGTGAACACACCTACCAAGTGCATTCTGCGACGACCCGAACTGAGTGAACGTCCCGCCGGTGATTACAACACTGCTGTGGGAGAGCATCTAGTTCTAAAATCTTGTACGAGCCAGAACCGCGCGACAACTGGAAATCGGTACCTGTTCCGCGCTTTACAACAGCGTACTACGTCGAAGTGTTGCTTGCTGGCACGTCCTTTTTATCGGGCACCATCAGTCACCCGCTGTGTGATAGTGAAAGGCAGGGTAGGCTGCGGTGCACGCAGACATCGCCTCGCGGCGCTGTACACCGCCACACATATCTGGTTATACTCATCTGGTGACAGTGCCTCTGTTTATAAGTACCTCGCTTTTAAAGCTTTACAAATGGATAGGATTTCGGCGAAATATGTACACGTAAAATTCTGCGAAGCCACTACTGAAATATCAGGGGTGTGTGCTGAGGCAAATCATATCTGCCGTCCTTGGCCCAATGCCGTCCTGCTTGAACCTCATTCCCCGCCGAAGATGAGTGTGCCGGATGTGATAAGCAGGAACGAAGAAATATCGAGAAGAGCGATAATTCACGATGAACGTCATGCAGGGTGAGAACCAGGCAGTGTTGAACGTTGAGGTTTGGTTGGAACTTGGAGTGCTCAGTGGCCTAAATTCAGACACGGAGAGGCAGCAGCAGAGCATCGCGTGACTAACTCCCAAAATATGTGCAAGCAAGAACTTGATCCGATTGTGATCGGACCTCGCGCCTTGTTTCCGCACCACCAGCAACCTTCCCTTCCTATGATATTGAACTCTACGCTACTTGTGCTGAATGTCGAGGAATTCTCACCCCAAACTCCAGTGACCTATAGCTTATATCGGTCTCGGAACATAGGCGAACTTCAGGCAAGCTTTCATCTCGATCCCTGATTTTTTGTCGGATGTGATACTAATGTAACCATCTTACCCGTGCACTCAGTTTTCGAATCAACGTCGGGGTACAACTATTCCAGTTCACTATTGAAGTATGTCGATTGAAGTATGTCGATGGACCCGCTACCCGATACTTGGTACTTGCGTCGGCGCTTTCAAATTTAGGCCTGCGGTAGGCTTGTGCTGTCTGCACTGGTCGCCGTCTCCGTGTCTGGATTTTCAGCGAAGTTCTTCCGATCACCCTCTCCGAGCTCGAAATTAGATCAAAGACACATCTCATCTACGACTATGATATGCCAGGCGCTTCTAATCAGATAGATGCATCCGATGTTTCCCCCCTTGGGTTTCCTCCTTGCTTTCACTGCGCTCGCGCCTTAAATGAAAATCACTCCACTAATTTCATTGTCGTTTACTGCGTCACTGAACGTTCGTACGAGGTGACTATCCACTTGGTAGCCCAATGAGCGTACTGGTGCTCAAATTCCTATGCCCAATATCTTCGGGTTCGCGCCGGCTTGCGCCCTGTACGCCCTAAAATTCAAACCACCAGCCATCTCCTGTTCCATTCCTGTGGCCTCCAAGGTGTCGTCTATCTAAATTTGTGTGACCTTCGCTGACGTGGCGTCATATCTATCCATTTCAGAAGTGCTATTCCCCTGAGGGACGGCTGACAACTGATTCTATTCGGTATATAACCCTACTGCAGCGCCGAATCGATATCCACTGTTCTCATCGTACCATATACACCTGTATATCCACTGTTCCTTCCTCTTGGAACTCAAATCAACATGGCAAGTCGTCACTAACTGCTGAAGAAAAATGCTCATAGTTATAGAGAGGGCATTCCATCCCAGCGCTCCCCCAATTCACGACACTCATGCAAAACAACGACGCCCCATCTCCCGAGGAAAGACGATTTCTTCTTGATGCGCTATCTGCTCCCGAGATGGCTTTGAAGGCAATGAGAATGGAGATCTCTCAGCTCACTGCGCGGCTCCAGGCCCTGGTCGATGAAGAAAGGCAGCTAACGGAGAAAGTGGGCCCGTACCGGGCCGTTCTATCCCCTTTTCGAGCCTTGCCAGACGACATCCTTCGGGAAATATTCCTTGCGTGTATTCCAACTGACACCAACCCCCTTGTGGACCCCCGACACGCGCCGATCCTCCTCACTCACATTTCACGGCACACAAGGCACATTGCCCTTACCACTGCTCGACTCTGGGTGGCGATACACGTCTCGATCGAGCGTTGTGAAAATCGGATAGGACGACAGATAGAGGCAGTCACAGAGTGGATCAACCGTTCTGGAATATGTGAGCTATCGCTTTCCGTCCACGAAGACGTTGATTCATCCACTTCGCCTCCTCACAATACCGACGAACTGTTGAAGATACTCACCGAATCATCTGCTCGATGGAAGAAGATTTCCTACATTGGCTCGTTCGCTTCTCTTCAACGTGTCTTCCCTCCTATTCACGAATCTTCCGAATATCCGAGGCTGGAGTCGTGTAGCATCAAGGTTACGAGCAAGCCTGGTCGCAAGCGCGATCCCCAAGCTGTTTTCAATAGCAGCGCACTCGTCACTGCGCCGCACCTCAGCGACCTAAGCCTCCTGACGTCAAGCTCGGCGGGAAACTACAGCGCATACAGCGTGCGCTGGGACCGGATTACGCACCTCTCCCTCGGAAGCAGCACCAGCGCGGTCAAGCTGGGCTGCGCCAGCACCATCCTGCGCTTCGCCTCCCAGCTCCGTAGCTGCACTCTACACGTCAAGGACTACGAGCCACTACCGCCCATCTCCTTCCCACATCTGACATCCATCTCGCTGGCGATCGCGCCCGACGAATGGTGGCTCAACACGCCGCAAGCGCGCGCTCTCTTTGCTGAGATGTACCTGCCTTCCCTGCGGTGTATCACATACGACGCCGCGAATGGGATCATGCCATTGCTCGGCCTCCTGTGCGGTGCGGAGGGCCGCATCCGCCACCTGAGCGTCGCGAATCTCAGCGGACCGCTCCAGCTCTTCGAGTCCCTACAGTACTGCCCGCGCTTGATCTCACTCGACGTCCACGCTCTCGGCCCTGCGCTAGCGCCTCCCGAGAACAAGACACTGCAGACCGAGAACACGACGTTGCAGGGATGGTTCGAGTTGTTCCAACCCAGTCTCATACCTCTGGCCGTCGGTCTCACCGAACGCCAATCGCCACCTCCAAGGCGACTCTGTCCCGAAGTCGAACACTTGTTCATCAATGACGGAGATAAATCCATCAGCGTGTTCGATATTGCTCCCCTTCTCAAAGTGGTGTCCAATTGCGCGGATAGATTAATCACTGGTGGACGTCTGGGATAGTGCATATGCAGCCACGCTGAGCTTTTACGACTTTTTGGTTCGTCATTTTATCGCATCTCTGAATTTCTTTGTTTTAAAACTCGGTATTCTACTCGATGGATGGATATTTTATCGTGTCTTATATGTGGCGGTCAATCATGCAATGACTCGGGCGTGGGAGGGACTGATATCTAGACGGGATTGACCTCATCTGCAAAATCTAACTGTCATGCGTAGTATTACTATCAAAAACAGGCAGATTCTTGGACGCATCTATAAATCCTGGCTGAATCCTGGGCACTATTGGCCGATTCTTCATCGAATAAGGCAGATCACACTCCATTCTCATTCTCTCACCCCGCTCCCATTGCTCCTCGGTACTTTCGCTACTCTGCCCTATCACTCTGAATAGACAAACGGCGGCAGCGTTCAAACACACTCGTTTCTCTCCCTGTTTACTGAGGCTCGTTCCGAAGTTTCAAACACCAGGGCGATTTCGAGATGTTGGAAACGTTTCCGCTTGATGTTCTAGACAGCGTTCTCTAGAAATATCAATGCAACAATCCTGTGCACCACCTGCGTCGGCAATACTGACCGAATTTAATACCTTTCTGGAATAGGCTCTCTTTCACTATTTCTACTTGATCACTATTCCTGGAATACATGATGCGATTGGCATCTCGCAATTGACGAGCCGCAGATTACACATCTGTAAACATGTTTGAACTTTCATTTCAAGTTGAGTGAATACGCTTTCGGTGACATCTTATCTGCTTATTCTACTGAACAAATTTCGGAGACTTGAATCAGTCAAAGTCAACCAAATCCTCTTCCTTTCCGAAGTCAGTGAGCCACTGTTTGATTCCACCTTCAAGAATAAAGGCGGTCGACCGGCCATCGCCTTGAGCATCAAGGTAGTCTTGATACCTAGAGAATTCGTTGTTATCTTTGTTGACATAATTCAGGTTGAGGTCGATCAGAACGAACCATCCTGCGCATCGAGGGCCCCGTCCATTCGAACTCTGGCAATAAAATATAACTTTAGGGAAGTTTTTAAATTCCTGGTAGAAAGATGGGAGATCGTCGTAGAAACTCTGGGCAGCCCAATTGTAGCTTCCGCGAACGTGCCCTCCCTGCGACAAACGGAACCATACGTTAATTCTGTATACTCGTTAATGGGACTACGTGTACGCACCGCATGGTCGTTCTTTCGCACATCGATCACAGCAAATGTAGATGTCTGCGTTTGATCACGAATGATGCTGGCCAATTCATGCGCTTTCAATGAACGAGGCGATGAAAAGACGCTGGGATATGCGTCCCACCATCGCGAAAGTGCAAGAGCTGGTGTCCCCGGCGAAGAGATGCCGTCTTTTATAGCAAATATCTGGTAAGAAGCTATTGAAACGGTTGAATTCTAAAAATGTGATGATACAAGATATGCCGACGACTCACCAACCCAATGGTTCACGTCATAGTCCGGCGCTGCAGAAAGATGTCCAGTGGGTACCGGTGTGAAACAGCTTGGGTTGTTGCTGACATTGCCATCCTCAGTCGGTACTCGGTAATATACGCCCAGATCGCTCTTCGTGTCCACGAAAAGTACTTCTGATTATTAGAGTGAGATTAGACACCGACATGCTATAGCGCGATTGACATACTCGTGAAGTTAGCCTCGTCTAAAAGGGCCTTGTACTCATCTACGAGTATAGCGCCGGATATGCATCCCACGTACGATGCTAGATTGTTCTTGATGTTATCTGGAAGCGGTTTTTTTGCTACGATCTATGTATTCGGAAAAGTTTGCGAAAAAAAAGGTTACGAAGGGGACGATAACTCACGTCATCAAGGACAATTCTCCCTCCAGGCTTCAAAATTCTGTTTATTTCCTTCAGCAGCGCAGCCTTTCCATCGAGCGGCAGAAGATTGACTACGCAATTGGAGAGTATGCAATCTACAGAATTAGACTCAATAGGCAGGGTTTCGGTCAATTGCGCTTTGATAAACGCGACGTGCGGTGGCTTGAGCCCCTTCTTCGTTGCATTCGCACGAGCGAGGTTTATCATATCCTACAGTATCAGAAGGTACAGCATCAACAACATAAAATAGAACAGGTCATATACACGCAACATACCTGGGACATATCCAGTCCAATCACACATCCATTTTCCCCTACTTTCGCGGCGGCGAGGAAGACATCAATTCCTCCTCCTGACCCTAGGTCAACGACTGTTTCTCCCTGTCAAAATTAGAGAGCGATCCACTTTCAATCATGCTTTGGCCACGATGCTCTGCACACCTACCTCTTTGATCGTCGCAGTTGCAACCGGATTACCGCAACTCAGGCCCATGTGAGCGCCGTCAGGGACCGTACTCAGTTGCTCCTGTGTGTATCCAAATGCTTCTGCGACGTTTCTCGCATCTTTAGAAGAATTTCAGCTTTGGGACGTCTGAATCGAACTGATTTGAAGCTTACAATTCGCTGTTACGCCCTCGCGGGCTCTGACGCTGTAAGCAGCATTGACGATCCCGATGACTTCACGTGGAGTGGGAAATGCAATGGTGTCGTCCAATATCTTCGAAGAATCACAGCAGCTACTCATTGTTATCAGCGAATGAATATTTCACGCAACTAGAATTGTGTAAAGATACCAATGAAGGTGCAGTCGCTTTGTGATATCAAAATCAAAATCAAAATCAAATTGGCAAGGTCACCTGCGGGGAATCAAGAGCGTTTATTAGACGACACTGCCAAGTTTACGAATTTATTTACCAGAGCTACTGATAACAGACGTCCAATTTTATTTGATTATAGTCATTCGGCGTTCAGTCTTATTCCACTGCAACGTGACAATTATGAGTAGCTGCAGGCATTGTTGGCAAGATGTATACTATCCACTTCAGGGTTGAAACGTATAAAGTGTGCCAGTCTAAGCAGCGTGCCATACGCTTGACGTCATGGAACGGTGAGGTGGAGAAACTCCATGGGCAATATAACCGTACATCTACTAAGTTATGAAATTCGGCAGGTACTGCTCACGTATTGAAGAAGGAAAACGGCCATCTCGCCTTGGTATTAGACCGAAAGCTGTTCTGCTGCACTAACGCGCCTGATAGCTGTGTCATTATTAAATTATACGTTTGCATCCCATGGCAATTATAGATAATGAATGTCAAGTATGTCCGGACGAATCAAAGAACAATGCACAGATCACTCATCATATGCATCGTAGCCCGCCTCGGATTCGTGATATAACGGAATAGTGCAGATATGTAACCAAACTCATACCGTTGATTAGAGCAAATATTCATGTATTATAGATATCACTACAATATATTCGTACAGATACACTGTGCAGAGCAAGTACAACATAAGAGGTATCAGCATATATACAGTTCAGAGGTCCAAAGCAGTGAGTTATACCAGTAATCGGCGGTCTGTGATAGAAATACGGGCCATATAAGGTCCCATTACATGTAGGCGAATCCGTCTAATTTCGGAAACCTCCAATAAACGTATTGTCTTGCCCTGTTGTGTGCGCAGCTGGTGGTGGGCCCGGTGGCTGCGGGGGATCACATGAACAAAAGCTGTGCGGAATGGATTACACACTTACGGGCATATACGAAGCTTGCTGACCTGTACCCTGGTTTACTGGGGGAGGGCCTTGGGGCTGTGCGCACGAAAAGCAACGCTCCATGAGCTCGAGAAGTCTAATCGATGACAAAGTATACTACATACCGGCGAGTAGCGATTATTGTATTCGGCATCCTTCCCATACGCAGGCGGCGGCAAAGGGGTGTGTTGGTTGGGATACTCCGGATTATAGGGCGCATTTGAAGGCGAAGGGTAATTGGGAACAGCATAGGGATTTTGGCCTTGACCCTGATAGGAGTTCATAGGCATTCCATTCTGGCCTTGATATTCGTTATTGGAGCGACCCCATGGGCCGCCGAACATTGGTTTGTGGTTCGCGGGAAGACCGCCTCCAGAGGTCACGGCAAACGTCCTGGCAGCCCTGCGACGACGCGCCATCGTCATGAAAAGACATAGGAAGAATAGAGCGAAGATACCGCCTGATACTGCTCGTCAGTCGTGGGCAGGGGAAAAGGACCACGTTGTTACTCACCTATTATGCATCCTGCAATGATTCTCCCAAATGACGTTCTTCTGCGCTCGATGAATTGCCCGTAGCTTGTGGATGCGAAAATCGCTGGGATGAGGAGTAATGATATGCGGAAATTGGGCGTCATGGTGGTGGTAAGAAAGTACAATTCGTGTTGCTAAACATGCACAGGTTTCCCTGTAGCGGTTTATTATGGAGCGTATGACGTCACACTCAAGCACGTGAGAATGTCCGAGTCTGCCTAACCCAAGTACATAACCGGGCCGCTATTCCGCTTCTTCGAAACCGCTGGCCGCCAACTGGAAGTCACTTTGGATCGACCGAGGACTCGAGGAGGACTTGTCGGTAGCCCTCGCTATATACAGCCGGAATGTTATTAAATTTAGTGGGTACTGAGTCGCAATTTTATTTTTCAAATCTATCCAATGATTATACCGTATTATCCGAGTCGACGATTTTCCAGACTCCAGTCACTCAAATGTCATATAGGAAACATATGGTCGAGTAAGCAGAACTTGTCAAAATATATTTGTAAAACTTTTAAATTGCAGGATCGTACAGCCATTCGATGACCTACGCAATGATTGCTTTCCCAGATTCAAGTCGACCGCGTTAGCATTCAGTTCGACTAGTCCAGAGTATGTGTAAGTTAGATTATTAGCATCTCCGGTAAGAAGAAAATTCATCGTCCGAGACGTTGCCTCCATCCAGAGCGCTGAAAATGTATCGTTCCTCCGTTTGAGCGGCGGCGAATATACACTTGATGTATATAATTATAGAAGGGATTAACGTCCGAATGACGCTAATTCCATGGAACCTCTTTTTACTTCTGGATATTCTTTGCTATCACTCTAAAAAACTTAAGGGGGCCACCGAAAAACAATCGCCCTTGTAATAATTGTACGAGCTACGGCGGAAATGTAGGCCCTTGCCGTCCATTTCTCGAAGCACTCGCACAGGCGCGCCGTCCACCCTCATCCACCACGATTTGAGAGAGTGGTGCGATTTTCAACGGATATAACGGCTTTTTGCTCTTCAGGACAAGACAAGAATGCATGCATTAGGATAAAGCGAACCCACGATGGAAATGCGCAGCAGCCGGTCAAGCTTGCAAGCGCATGCCGTGAGGACCTGCTTGAGTCATTCTCCCACTCGGAAGATAAGGGATGTGAGGGTATGTGGTCACTTTCCCAATAGAATTGGGTTCAGCAGACCCATGTGCAAGTTATGCCTTTTCTGTAAGCCGGGAGGCTAGCCGCCAGACATGAAGGACGGGGTGCTTGTAAGGGAGGTGCGGGAATTTCGATGGTATCGACAGTCTTGGCGTACGCGGCGAGCAATAATTCGTCTGGTATCAAGCTACCACATGCATTGATCAGTGTGTGCGAAGAAACAACGAGGCATACCAAGACCCTCGATAATGTTATTGGGAGAGTTTTCAATCAAAATAAGCCGGAAAACCTAAGATTTATCTACGAACCGATGGTTTCCACAAGCCCTGTTCGTAGCGTGACCAATAATATACAGCCACTGGATTTGACGCTGTATCCTGAGAGGTTCGTGAGACCACAGGCTGGGACTCTTCCCACCAAAAATAGTGGTATGAATCACACATGTCAATATTCACCTCCGGACAGTGATGGCGCGGGACATCGCCGTGTTGTCACTCCCCAGATAGATATCCCAAGAAGCCCATTTAGGCTGGTAGGAAATACCATGGAGATCTCATGGCTACTCCAAGGACACAGCTGTAACTTTTACGAGCGTTAGATAATACGAAGCAGTCCGCTGCGCATCTGATAAAATTTACATTGAACGAGCTGGGATCTAAATGCTCTAGCCGTCCTATACCACTCAGTATTTTTTGAGCTACGGTGTATAATCTCCTGGTTGTTAGCATCATCAAAATTACAGTAAGAATGGTCTTATCACAGATTAAGAGCGGCCAAATAATCCTAGCCAAGTATAGCTTGTCACTGGGCTCGACTCCGAGCCAGAACATAAAATTAAGATTCTTCTACTACGCGAAAAGGAGATGGTCCTGGAATACTCATGCAGACGTTTTCAGTATCTAATGCCAAGGTATCCGCCAAGTCAGCGCCTGCCACATAATCCTGGGTAGACTTGTACATACCTTTTCCGTTGCGGAGCATATTTTTGATACAGAAGATTGTAATTAAATTGTAATCACTACCTGAATCGGATCGGCGGGTGCTAAACTTTCAAGCACAATGCGCATGTCTCTATTCAGGGATATGACGCTGTGTTTCGAAGATGTATTCCAGGCTGAGGGACTCTATTTTCAACATCGAGAGGCACGCCTGGTATTTCCTGATTCTTAATTTTTATATGAAGAAGGTGGCTCGCTTTCCGAGGTTGAGAGGGCCGGCGGTCAGGCCATCTCAATATCAACGCGGGGTACGTTTTTGCTGACATCCACAAACCACAATTTCTTGTGTGCGACTTCTTCGTACTGATATCATAGCACCACACCGCGGAATACACAAGGGGTTTAATACGCTGCCGCCAAGGCCACTCTTAATCTCACAGAATGTCCATTAACCCTGAGGATGGCCAGATTTCTGGGACGGGGGTGTCGACGGTGCGCGGGAGCTGTATCCGGTTAACGTCTGTCAAGGGAGCAGGCGTTCCAAATACGATCTCTTGGAAGCGAACGAGCGCCGTGCGTGGAGATTATTTTGGTGATTCCGGGCACGGGCACAGTGCGGGCAAAGAAAACGCGGCGCTGACGCTACGGTACCGACATTTCTTGCTTCTGACGTCGAGACGAGGGAATATATGCGCAATTTTGGGATATGACGGTGGGGACCAATTTTACTGGGCATTACATCGCGCGACGCTGTATCATACGCAAATATAGCACGTTGCGAGCACGCTGCGGCCGTTTTCACTTGGCGGCGAGGCGGGGAAAGGCTACCTCCGAGCGCAACGCTGCCGCTGCCGGTGGGTAGCGCTCGTGAGGAAACTACGTTCGGCGTGGGGCCGGCATCACTGTATCTGATCAGGTGGGCGAGAAGATGAGAAGGACTGGCCGCGAACGGAGCGCCGTCATTACCTGCCTGAGGACGTGATGGACGAGGTGAATGCTGCGAGGATTCTGCGCCTCGACTGGGTCCGAATACTACCTTCCCCGGACGCATTCTTGAGCTATCGGTATCTGGGCTATGCCTACTGAAAGATTATCCGGTGCGAGTCTACTCTAGCGTCACAGCTAGACGCTAGTACTTGTTCCCTATACGCCTGATATGAGAAAGCGTGCGCTGAGCAAAATTTCATTAGAGTTCATTTGTCCAATACCGCTAGTGATCGGATGATCGATGGCTGGGTATGCGACTGGGACATTGAATATACGTGGTATCTCTAAGGGCTTCCTTGTGTGCAATACAGGCCTCGTGCTTCCACGCGTGTAAGCGTTAGCCATTAGATCGGGAAGACCCAGTACCCTTGGCCCACGCAGGTGACTCTATGTGCAGTTAATGTATCTCTTGTTAGAGTTGCCTATGTCCGCTTTGACAAAGTTATGTCGACGGTCCTTGGCGCTGCGACGTGGATTTGAAGTCAACGCGCTTTTAATCTTGCGTTATCTTGGGAATGTAAATGATCATATTGATCGATCCCCGTCTTTTTACCCATCCCGTAGTGGAGCAGCGTGTCTTTTGTCCGCAGCATTCCTCGGCCGGCATGCAGACATCTTCTCATGGAACCCGGGAGCCAGCTGCTCGCTTTATCAATCACCGCCGCTGCTTCCAGGCCTCTGAATCTTACAGCGCGTCCGCATCTTCAAGGGAGCGAATTCGCAGCGTCGTTTCTAAAGGGCGGTGCCAGCGCATGTTCGAATGATACGCCGCGTCAGGGGACGTGTAGCTGGGCCGATTCATCTACGCGAGGTTGCTACACATCACAGCACCAGTCACCGCTGGTTTATAGATAGCTGTCAATAAATGTTTCGTACTATGATCGCTGTTCGCGGTACTTGGGTTGATGAGCGCACATAACGGCCAAGAAGGCGCTCGACTATTTTCAATGTCGATAAATTGGAGGTTAGGAACTTATTTTAATTTTTCTCTAATTTCGCGGTGGATGCTATCAACACCTCTAATACCTACTAAACGCGTTAAGCGAAGGGCACTTCGACAACAATAATAGGGTTCTTCTCTATAATTAGACTGCGGGATTTAAAAGCAGCGCTGGACGTATTCCCAGAATAGCGCAGTGCGATCAAACACAGCCAGTTGGACGAATAGAAACGACGGAATGTAGCGATACTGAGCTATGTTGGGCCCCGCCATGTGCGAGAGGAACCCCAGATGCGCCACACTCCCATCGGGCTGTACGGACATAACGCACGACGCTGCGCGCGTCTGAGCAGCGCATTGGCGCCGTGCCGCCACGGGCCGCCGCGCGGGCACGCAGGCGATGCCCGTCGAGCGCACGTCCCACGCGGTGTAAGCGGCCGTGCGGCGCGCCCCACGTTCGGAGACACGCGCGGAGCACCAAGGCCTTCCCAGTACCGTGGGAGGCGTGCGCACGCAGCGGCAGTGCCCACGCAGACGCCCAGGGTCGCCAGGGCACGCACGGGTGCGCAGACCGGCTCGGCGCCACCCGCGCGGCGAGGAGCGCGCGGGTGGGCTCGCGGGGCTGGATTCGCAGACTCGGCACGGAACGCTAACCGCGGCATGTTATTTTAGGGGCGCTATTCATATGCTCCCTGCGCGGCGAGCACACGGCCGCGAGCGTGCGCTGGGTGGGTATGCGGTGCGGGATTCTCAGCGGGTGGGTGTTCGCGCGCTGGGCCCGCGCAGAGCCTGGACCGACGGTGGGCGATGGGCGATGTCAGCGCGATAGCGATTCCTATTCACTTGGGCGTTTTACCGAAAGAAGGGTGCAGGGAGGGCACGCCACACGGGAAATGAGATTCAGCCAGGATAGGGCAGTCCCAAAATACACGCGGTGTACGTCTAACGTGAGAGGTTTAATATTCAGCGCCGGATTTCCGGTTTTAGTTTTGATGAGGTGCACTGCGCGGATGCCACAATTTGCGACAGCAGGGCATCCGCTTCGTGCAGCGGCGCAGTGCAGCGTAGTGCTGCATGATTCATTAGAGTTTGCGTGAGATGCGCAGTTACCCGGTGGCAGCAGTAGTGGTTGAATGATCATTTCGAAGTGACGGGAAGGGCGGCGCGGTGTTATGTACATTGCAACTGGAATCGTATGGTTGGGCTACGGTGGAAACATAGAGTCGAATCAGCGACAGCGCATCAGTCAGCAGAGCAATCGGAGGACCGCCCATGACCCCCGGTCGCCGACATTGGCTAGAAGCACATTTATCGATCTAACGACGCGCGAGACGTCCAAATACAGCGTGATGTCCAAATAAGCGCCGTCTTGAAATGGAACAACACCGCATGTATAGATATACCTGCGCGAACGGCCGTGGTTCATCCGGGACGCCCTCTGGTAGTTCTGCGGGGGGCAAGTGGAGGAGGGTGCACATGCGCGCATAACGTGAGCATGGGAGCTCCATTGAGCTATATCAAAGGGAGCCCGCGAGCGTCTGATGAGGCTGTCGGCATGTCGTTGGTGGATCTGATGAGGCTAGCCGGGGGGGCCGGCAGGGCGCCGGGGTGACAGAGGTGCATGGACCGTGTGTTCAGCGCTGAATGGAGGCGATCGAGTGGACAATCGCGGCGTCGATCCAGGCGAGTGGGAGCGGGGAGGCCAGTGTGTGCAGCGGCGCAGTCGCGGTGAGCGATAAGGGTCCGCCAAGAGGAGCGGCTTGAGGGCGTCGGGCCAAGTGGGGCACAATTGGGACTAATCAGCACGCAGGAGGGCGAGTCATGGGATGCTGGGGCGAATTTAGCCCCAGCGGCGCATCTGGCATGACATCTCTCATGGCGAGTGTGTGGGAGCGCAGTGCCGTCAGGATGCACTTCCGAGCCAAACATCCGAGCTGGGAGACCGTCAGTTGATTGATGATGCGTGTAACGTATACGCGTGCCGGGAGACCCCTTTTCCGCGGAAGAGAAAGCTGGAAAGACACACAATTGCCGCTGTATTCGCCCGGAAGAATGGATCAAGCAGACGGCTTGCAGCATCTGAATGATGAGAGCTCTGAGCGGGGGCTGGTTGCCTAGGCAGGGACGCGGAGAGCTGATGGGACTGGGAGAGTGGGATGGAGGGCGAGATTAAGCTTCGAACATGGCATGGGACATGGTTTGTTGTGTTTCCAGAAGGGCCATGTTCGGTGATAGAAGGCAACGGGTACTTGTGGAGGAGGTGTTGACGCTGAGAGATGAAAAGATCCGACGAGGAGGGGAGGGTGCTGCGGAGAAGGCGATATCAACGGGGGCAGTTGCCTGTGGGTGTGCGACGATCCAGCCAGATCCGGCCACGGCATCGCCCCGGCACGCGAGCGGGGTGCCGGCCACCGCCGGTCGGCATCGCCGTGCCGTGACAATACTGCAAAACAAAGGAGGGTTCAGGAGCAGAAAGGTTCAAAGACTGGCGGTCGCAAGAGCACCCGTCTCCTCGCCTTTCCCTCAGAACGCACCATGGGCAGAAGAAAGATCGAAATCCAGCCAATCACGGTCAGTCCCGCCACCAGTCCCCCGTCGCGCGTCCCCCCCTCCTCCTCCCCCTCCTCCCCTCCCCTCCATTTTTACTACACCTCCCAGTCGCTTACCCTGAATTATACTTAGCACGAACGAAACCGCTCCGTCACTTTTTTAAAGGCACGCAGGCTCGCGTTTTTATATTCTCTATTTTTGTGCTAATGGGCTTGGCACTTATTCTTATCCCTCCTCACCGACCCCGCCTTGCGTCGTTCAGCGCAAGAATGGGCTCTTCAAAAAGGCGTACGAGCTCGGCGTGCTTTGCTCTGTCGACGTCGCCGTCATCATCTTTGGTACGTCACGCTCAATGTTTTTCCCAGCCTTGGCGCGCTGACCGTGTCTATTTTTATCGTCTCTAGAGGAACGGCCAGGTCATCATGTAAAGCTCTACCAGTACGGCTCCTCCGACATCCACGACATTGTTCAGAAGCATCTCAGAGTACGTCTTCGTCGTGCCTTTTCTCTTATCGACCCTAATCGCGTTCCAATCAGCACGACGGCGAAAAAGACACACGCGGCCCACCTGATTTTTCTGGCAACGCCGGGCCCAAACTCGACGACATAGCCGGCGACGACGACGACGATGTGGACGATGACGACGACATGCCCTCTCGCAGCAAGCGTAGGCACGACGGAAAACTGAAGCCGGAGTTGGTTACGGGCGGCGTATGTCGATTTTTTTTTCCCTCCCACACCCTTCTCATATAGCCGCAGCTGGATTACAACAGTCACCGCAACGTCTCTGTCCCCCAACCTCCTTTATCTCTCCACCTCGGCGGCCAGTCGGGCAGTGGCGCAGGCTTATCGGTATCTCATGAACGCGGCGTGCCACGAGACCTCAACAGACGGAACAAACTTACACTCGGACACTCGCGCTCGCCGTCGGACAACCACAACGACCCCAACAGCGGACCGTACGCCTATCACGGGAGCCACAGCAGCGGCCCATTCAGCGGACGCAGTAGCGGGCAATATCAGCATCACGGACACCCTAGTCAGCATGGTCACAGCGGCTCCGGCCCCTATCAACCGTTCTTCCCCGTTTCATCTCACCCCCACCAATCGCCCCCGCCGTCGTTCATCCCGCTCCAGGCAGACTTCCCCCGGGGCTCCGTCTCGTCGCGGGGCGCAGGCAGCGGCGGCGGCTTTGGGATGCCCACGCGGAGCGCCAGCAGCAACTCTTACGACACACCGCTGTACAACAACAGCATGCTGAGGAACCAGCCGCCGGGCAGCTCGCAGGCGTCGGGTCCTGGGTCAGGCGGCGGTAATCCGGATCTCTTCGCGGCGTTTCTAGACGCCGACGAGCAGAGCCGGCACCAACCACCGCCCCAGCAGGGCCCGAACTTCGTCGGGCTGGATTGGCCAGTGCACGGCAGCGGCGGCGGCGCGTCGACGGCGCCGTCGGGCCCCTCGAGCTCGGGTGAGTAATCTCCATTCCGCGCCGCACGCTCCCCCGCCCCGCTTCCATCGCCATGACTGCTGTCACTCCATTCTGCGCCGCATCTTCCATATCTGCATCTGCACCGCATGCTGACGTCCGCGCAGTGTCGAACCCCTCCGGCACCTCCTCCGCGGGCCCTGATCCGCCGGGCGGCAACAACCCCAACTGGCTCGACTTCCTCTCGGGGAACAACCCCAACGCGCCGAACCCCCCGCCCGGGGCCGGCGGCGGTGGCGGCGGCGCGCGCGACTCGTCTATGTCTTGGGAGCGCGGCGGCGGCCCGAGCAGCGGCGACCACCGCGCGGACATCGGCGACATGTTCGGCGATCGCGGGCGCGCGGGCAGCGGCGGCGGCCTGGGCGGCGTTTCTGGCCTCGGCGGGAAACGCAAAGGCGACGACGACGGCCCCGCGGGCAGCTCACTCGCCTCGCCGGCGAGTGTCAATGGACGCGACGGGAAGAAGGACGGCGGCTGAGCTGGGCTTCTGCGCCATCGCTCGGCCCCCATTCATGATTACGCCCGGATACTGGCCGTCGCTTTCACCCTATACCAGAAACATATATAGTTCCATCGCTCTCGTCGTTGCTTTCGAATGTCGTCTACAGCCTATCTCTAGAATACATGTACAGTATACTGCTCTTTCGGGAATGTCCATATTCGTTGCTGAGTATTCAGGGCGTAATCACTTTAAATATTTGACTTTAGTAGGTCGCGCATAGCGCGTACTCAGACGCAGATGATCCTGCCAAAACATAAACGGCGTCAAAAACCCTGAATAAATGCACGGCGGGCGCAATAATCGCGCGGCGGCCGCCAGGCAACTACGGCGCAGATCCTCCACGCGTATTATAGACACATTATAAATAAAATAACTAAATGAATAGCGCCTATAGATAAATGTCCTTGACGTCGGTCGCCGCAATTCAACACCCGCGAATATGCCCCAGAGCATCTCATCGTATCTGCGCTTACCGTGGCCCAGCGCCGGCGGCAGCTGGTGCCTCATCCGTATAAATAGCGCCTGCGCCGCCGTCTAATTCTGCTGACGCTCGCTGAGCTCTCGGAGGCGGCGCACGTAGGACATAACGCATTTATATCGTAGGTTAATTATACATTATACTATGCGCGTCGTGTGCGCTTCGCTAAGGGTTCGAGCGCCAGTGCGCGTACGCGCAGGCTAAACGTATCTACACTGTATTGGAGGTGTCAAGACAGAGAAGATGGGACGCTCACCTGGGATGCGAGTGCGTATCCACGGAGTGGAGCGTCAGCCCCGCCGGTCGCTTGAGATAGCACCGCACGAGAGGAAACAGAATTCGGCTGGACGCTGTGCACGTATCAAACATGACGTGCTCATAGCATGCTCATATAGCCAGAATGGTGGTTCAAAGAGGCGCATTATGAACCTTGTTCCCGCAATACAATTCAAAGGGTAATAGGTATATGTACATTGACTTGCGGAGCATGCACCCCGATCAGAAGCTTTTGCAACACGCAAATTCAGTTGGAGAAAGAAGCAGCGCTAAGCGCATGGCTGGACCACATAGATCCATGGAAACACGGCCTATCTTTTTTATGTATCAGAGTTTAATCAATTACGGAATGCGATGATTGTTCGAGGCCGATGGAGGCGCAGCGATGAGCCACAAGGATATAAATCAGATAGCCCTTCCACAATGTGGAATGTTCCGACGCAGATGAAATGCGCACATTGTTCTCCGAGGGAGACATAAGATAATCGGGCATAGTATTCGTAAAAGTGCGAAATGAAACTCGGAATAGGTAGAACAACCCGCACCAAGAATTTCAGTCAAACGGGGCGAGGTCGTTGTACAGTTTGATAAGCTACAGCGTAGAATTGAAAAGGAAAATATTCAGTCTTGACACTCGCATTGCAGGTGTCCTCAGCGGAATTTACATTAGATGTGATCAACGTAAAAGCCTGACTCCTTCCGACCTACCGAGTTCCACTTGAAATTAGTCTTAATCTTGCTTTGATTACGCCTAAATTAAGTTCCAGGGAAGACATGAAGAGCGTATGGTAGTCAGGCGCGAGGCATTGCAAGGATGGGCTCATATAGCACGCGTCACGCAAACACGTGCTGGGAACTGCAAGGTAGCGAGTCCCGTGTTTACTTCCTTGAAGTTGCACCCTAAGGCAAACTCGAAGACGTACTGCCCAGGGAACTCAACCGCCCTTAATTTACATTCATATATCCGATTCGGGCGACTTGTATAGCAGTATTTTTTTCCGAAAGTCTGGAGGACCGAAATTAACAGTTCATAAATCGTGTTCGCAATGCGCATGTTCAACAAATGTCCAAGAGCACAGCGAGCCGAGCTCCCTCAACTCGAATGGTGCTCCTATGTAATCCGATTGCTATATTATGGGTGTACATATCCAAAGCTTAGTTAGCATAAATGGGCTCCGAAGCGGGGTAGGTACTGACTTGTACATTCATTTATTTCTAGGCAATTACTTAAATCGCATCTCAGAACGAACACCGGGTACTTGATTTACTACTGGCTGGGTAAGTCTGGAATTGGGAAGTCCGTCTCCATCATCCCATTGTAGTACCGATAGTGGATAGTCTTTCCAACTCGGTTGATTTCTTCGATTTCGTCTTCAGACAGAATATCTGGGAGGGACGCAATTTCTCCTAGAGCTTTAATTCGCTCCGGATTACCGCTCGCTGTGACCACTACGACACCCTGTGCCCGAGCCCAAAGGATGAGCACTACATTAGAATCCAGGTTTCTGCCGGTGACTTGAGATATTCTGCGTGAAATTCGCTCGAGAACCGGTTTCAGCGGCCCGCCTGTCGGATGTCGAAGGGTAGGCGTCAAGGTTCCATACGACTCTGTGATAATGCCGTGCTTTTCTTGAAGCTCGAGGACTGGCTGTAAATAATGCTTCGCAAGGCCGCCGTGCGGCAAGTCCCACTACGCTCTGAAACGCGTTAGGGCCGGCGTCAACACGCCCAAAACCCATACAATACTTCATTGGACAATTTTCAACAACAATGTTACGCTAGTAATGTAATTGCCGTTCCCAGAAAGACATACTCCTTTCAAATATTGACCAAATAACTTCCATGCATCTCGTTCATAACCTCTGTATAATATCAAGTTAAAACCAAAACACCACCAAAGGGAATGCAAGCATACCGAACCCGTCCCCGTCGCTTATCATGAAGCATCCACGAGTGACTCCATTTGAAGGCAACAACCAAGATATACCCCACCTTCAACAGTTATCGCCTTTCCCAAATCCATGAACATGGCGTCGCGATTCGTAGTGTAGACCAGTCATAAGTATCGGCAGGCACGGAGATGTGGAGCTGAGGCCGCAAAATGAACCCACGACGCCTATATTTTGCGAATGCCTTCATTGCGCCGTCGTGAAACTGCAAGCGCACACCGGTCCTTTTCAAGGTAGTCGAAGGATACAGACAGACTGTGCGGTCGTAGGCGACATAGTTCATGACCAGAGTACTGTGTGAATCAAACAGCGGGCCGAGAGCCGAGGCGGCGAGCTGGTGATCGCGGTCGTGTGGCGGATGTGCTGCGCCGTCCTCTTCAGCGCGTCTGCAAAAGCAAACTCAGCTCAATCGCTATGTTTTACATTAAGTAACCGCCACCGGCGGGGGCAATGCTCGCTTCGCCATCCTAGTCGCAAAGTAGTTGTACATCATAGTCATAGGAATGTAAATATTCACTGATATCTATGAAAATAAATGTGACGACAATGAGGGGAAGGATTTGCTCTGTGGTCATATGTGCAGAAGCACCTGAGCRCATATATGAGGTTTGCGGGGTCTCGGGGAGGAATGTGGATCGTACTAAGCCCCAAAAGATCCCAATTGTACGACATTTGCTCAACGATGACCTTCTTACGGGAGGGATGGTGACGAGGGAGTGGATGAAGAGGCGCAGACGCGTCATGTACATACCGACGCGACGCGCAGAACACGTCAGCAGAGCCTCATACCTCGCTTGCCCCTCCACAATAGCCATACCAGTCCTTCATATTCTGTCGTAGATACTGAAAATGACTCTATAAAGACCATAAGCTGAGAAGAAAAGCAGGCACGAGACGATCCGTACCTGCCAGTGTGGCCTTAACTCGAGAGAAGGTGGTGTTGCAAATGGAAAGTGCAATGATGCAGCAGGAAAGGCCCAAATTCCCAATTTTTTTTGATAAATAGGAAGTATACGGTCTGGACTAACTATCTGTTGAGTGTTATACGGAATGAGCAGGCGCAGACTACGCTAGAAGGCCAACAGTCACGAAACGGCGGATTTTCGCCAAAATTTGGTTGCGGAAAGTTTGGCTTTGTTTGTTGCCTGGTTCCACCCTTAGCCGAAGATTGCTCGCTTCGCTCGCAATAACAACATGCACCCATCGGCCCCACCTTGTTGTCGTGCGCGTACCCGATCAGATCCGCCATCGAGCTGAGGCTTTCCGCGAGCGAGTCGAGGCAGCGCATTGTCGCCTGCGGGATCCCAAACGCATTCACCGGCTCGCCGGGGAGGACCGCCTGCCCCATGAAGATGCGCGGCTCCGCCCAGCGGTCCTCCTCCTGATGCGCGGTAATCACCGTGTCCGCCGCGGCCGCCGCCGCCTGGATATCGAGGAATGTCTTCGGGTCGATGCGCTCGAGCGTGCGCGCGCCGACGATCGCGTCGCTCGCGAAGTACTTGTTGTGCATGTTCGCGTCGAACTGGAAGTCTTCGAACTTCAGCGTCTGCGACGTGAGCCCGGAGCCCGTCGCGGCGATGATGACGTGTACCGTTAGCGGGCCGCGGAGCGTCACCGTGTACCCGTTCACTTAGCGGTACGTCCACACGGCGGAGACGCACTCGACGACGGAGTGGCCCTGCCCGAAGAAGCGCTCGCGCGCGCCGTCGAGCGTGAGGCTCATGGACTTGACGCCGGACTGTGTCGTGACGAGGAAGAAGCGCGGGAGGATGGGCACGCCGATTTCTGCTCCTTCGCCGCGTAAATAAGAATATGCGCAGAGAGAGCCTGAGCGCGCACGCGAGACGCACCGAACGGCTTGGCCTCGTCCCGCTGGCTGTCCCGCCAGAGCGTCAGCTTCATCACCGCCTTGGGCGTAAAGTACTCCTTCACAAGCTCGCTCCACCAGAGCAGCTGCAATTTCAGCTGCGACGCCGCACATGATCAGCCGAAACGCACTCCAAAAGGCAGATGATAACCAACGTTTTTCATCTTGCTCGACAGGATCTCGTTGAACTGGAGCAACAGCACGACGCCCTGTCCATTACCCACCGACACCGGCCTAAAGGAAAAAATCAGAAGCAAACCCACACAACAGCCACCGAAAACACATACGTAGGAGGGGGCCGCTGCGCCGCCGCAGAAGCCGCCACCACCACCGTCCCAGCATCCGGCGCTCCCGCGCCTCCACCCGGCGCTTGCCCCGGCCCACCGACCCCGCGCAGCCCGCCCATCGCCGGCCGCGGCGCAAGACTCAGTAGCCCGCCGCCCTCCGGTGGGCCCAACCCCCCACCCACCATCGCCCGCGCGAGTAGCCACAATATCAAATCCTGCGACTTTTCTTGCTGGGCCTTGGGGATGACGCGTCCGTAACGTGTACACGCTTATTATTGGCACGCGCTGGATGAGCACGAGCATACACCAATTGTTCAAGGTCGCGTTGAGCATTTATTACGCAGTCGAGCCGTACATTTCCCCGTAGCTTCACACAATCGGGCTCAACTGCAACCGAGTTTGAATGTAATTTGAGACCGGCCGCCTGTGTCTCCTCCGCAAGAATTTGGCAGCGAGTAAATTCCTTCCTTATATCCTCCGACGGACGTGATTTGATGCGCTTAAAGTCGAAGGGTCGCAAGATGCGAAGGCCTTCCAGAGACGTAATTCGCGAAATCATGACATAAGGTCTTTCCGTCCCACAACAAGATTGCAGATCGACTGTTGCTGATGTAAAGGACAAACTCTGCGACTTGTGAGCGGTTATAACGAAGCCTGCTGCCATGGGAAGTTGTGTTCGCCGAAACGTCATTTTCTTGCCAGAAAACTCTTCACTGACTTGGACAGACACAGAATCCGCAATAACGGGTACTTCTTCAGCATGTAATTGGTACATGGGGTCATTGGAATAGCCCGACAGTTTAACGGTACACGATGAGGCTTCTCTCTCGCCGCGGTCGTTTGTGGAATATTTAATGCTAACGAGTGTGCCGTGGCTTCCATTGACGACTCCTCCAGACACGTCAAAATTTTGCAACAGAATTACAGGCATGCCCAACACCAACGGCAGACGCCCTTGTCTATACCCCGTATCGGCAGAATCGCGGTCACGTAAATCGCGTATTAAAGCGTCGTTTGTTAGCTTTGAACCGGCACGCTTGTCGCGCGCATAATAGTAGCATAATTCACGCCCCGTTTTGCGAGAATAATCGTGTGTCATCTGATCATTAAGGGTGTCTTTAGTGGCGTTATCACTCACAATCACGGGCGAGTTTTTCCATAGTTCATCCTCAGCGTCGATGGGTTTACGACCAGCCACAACAGACGACAGCAATGAATAATCCTCCATGGTGCAACAACCATGTCGTAGGCGTTCCAATAGAGAAATAAAGACAGCACTAGATGGGCTACTACCTTGTCGCATAATTTGTTTCAAAATAACGACCTTGTTAACACACAGCCAGAGAAGTCGCCCGTTAACTTTTGCTTCCGCCTGCTTTGTCCCACTGTTTAACCGTGAAATATGAGAGTATAATTTTGTATCCCGAACCGGTGGTAACTGCGCAAAATCACCCGCAAAAATAATATTAATGCCGCCGAAAATATCATCAGATTCTTTGGCTATACACAGCGCTTGGTGTATCTTGCTTAGGAAATTGCAACCAATCATAGATACTTCGTCAATTAGTAAATAATCGACACCTTGCCACATTTCGATAAGTTCTTTTCTTGCCTTTTGGGTCAATTTTGTTTCCAACATGAGGGCTGAGTGCAACGTAATCCCAAGGATATTGTGGGCCGCAACGCCTGTATAAGCGGCTAGACGGAAGCGTCGTGTCTCTGATTTTCCGCAAAAGAAAGCCTGCACAGCACTTATAACGCGAGATTTTCCGGTGCCACTATGACCGGCCAAAAACATTCTCAACTGACCTACAACGGGTGCGCCACTTATGCTGTGCTCTGCAATCAGGCAAAAAGCTGCCTGCTGCTCGGAATTCAAGGTAAAATCTCGGATAATCTTCTGCGTTAATAGAGCATGCGTAATTATTTCCTCGGACTGGAAGTTATCCTCAATAGTAGATGGTAAATGGGCACCGTCGGAACTGTCAGTTATAGTGTTAATGCTGGGCCGTAGAAATGCATCCGAAGTTTCGGCGTCGCAGCTGCTGGCCGAACACTTGTATAATCTCACCAATTTCTTCCACATTTGCTTACGTTCGGCGTACTGTTGGGCCCATACCTTTTCCTGGTTGTCACCTCGTGTAATTGTTTCCGTAAGATGCATTTGATTACAAAGCTCATCATGGGCGTCATAATTAGCGCCCGTCACGTTTCCATTTATAGCGTTTGCCAAGCACTGAACAGCATCCTTGTGCGCAGCGAGCTGCTTGATGGAAGATTTCTGGCGCACAGACGAGACAAAGGTCGCCACATCTGACTCATCCGCGACCTCGTTGGGAAAATCTTCACTGTGGCTGGGTACGTCTGAACCAATTTCGGCATGTGCTGCCATCCTCTGTTCATTAGATCGCATGGCAAAATGGTCATCACGCGAGTCTTTGCACTCGTGCAACGACTGCATATTGTCCAACTGTCGTTGCAGGCTCGGCTGAGAATCCCTGAAGTTTTCGAGAGCTTCGGACCACGAATTTGCACCGGCCAAAAGATCCGTGGCATTGACCCATGGTTTAAAAAACATTAGCATTAACCGGCAGTACCGCTCATAATGCAAGACACGGTCACGCCGAGGTAATGTAGGGCCTATAAGGACAACAACATCTTTTTGACTGGTCCGCTTTATTTGTTGAAAATGAGAATCAGCTTCCGAAAAGTCAGATTTGTAGGGGACTTTTAACCTTGCAGTTCCATCGTTGAGAATGTCATTGATGTCCGCTATTTCAATTTCGTCATGGCAGGCCGGCAGTCCACTGGCATTGTTGGTAAATTTTTTGACTTTCTCTACATAAGCGTAGTATTGCCAGAGTGACAATTTACGCAACGTCGTCCCACGGGAAAGGTAGGTTTGTAACTGGGATGGCTTCCTTACAACAGTTCCCGTGTCAGTAACTCTAACCGCAATGTCATCGTCTTCATCTGTGGAGTCATCTTCACTGGTACAATGGGCGCGATTCTCCGCTTCACAGTTTTCTGCCCAGGTTTGGGGTACGTAAGGTTGGTCATGAGTGTTGTCATTGCAATCATCATTTAAATCTTTCGGGGGCAGCATGGAGGAAATAGTAGAAGCTATTGGATCTATAGAATGCAAATATTTTTCCATTGAAAGCCAATACAATCTTCGGTACGTGTGTGATGTGAAATGATCGTCATAATCCCTGAGAAAAGAAGCGACCTGCTGCGAAGAAAGTTCTTGCCTAGATACCATACTAAATGCACACTTTTGCAACAATTTTTTGGCTCGGCCCGATATATTGTCCTGTTCGGTATCAACGCCTTCAAGGGCGTTGATAGCGACTTGAAGGGCGGCATACGCCACATGGATTTTTAATTGCGATTTGGTAATGTAATCTGTAATATAATAGATGATTGCCTTGGTAGAGGGACCGGAGCCCAAAAACTTAATATCCATATTACAGCGTAGAGCGCGAATGATAGATGTATTGAATGTATTGGTCATACCTTCCAAGTGACGGAGGTGAAGATCACCGTTCTCCGTATCAAAGTATGTATGATCACATGTGTTGCTTTCCGATAGGCCAAACCGACAGACCTTTTGAACACCATTACTTCTACAGTACTTCCAGCAAGTTGCTGTATGATCGTGTGACTGACAAGCTTTGACTAATCGGTGTAAATCCTGCTGTATAGCATGTTGGTGATCTTCATTTGTGAGAGTCCCCCGGGGAGGCGCGCGAACGCTGCAAGGTGGATATTTGTTAGAGGCTACATCGACGTCGTGACATCCGGCAGGCACAGCGGTGGATAAAGCATCGTCGAGATAAGTAATCAGACGCTTGCCGAAATCTGGATCAATGGCCGCTTTGGTACGAATTTGATCGCAATTCAAAGCTCCATCAATCCAGACCAGCATGTGACAATGTAAAGAGCCTCGACCTTGCGCTTCAACGCAGCCGTAAAACGCATTGACGTGACCGAGTACACCACCATCTTTGAGTTCCTGCCTGTCGGAATAACCAAGCAAAATCTCGCAGAACTTTCTCATGTATAGATTAAAAAATTCAGCCGCTACCGCAGGATTCTTGGCGACAAGTACCGCCTGCTCTTTCCATGTCGGGACATCCGCCGGTATCAAATTATCAATGTTTATATCATTACCTGCTAAAAACTTCAACACGGGGTTGTAAACGTCAGCCGGATTAATGGTCAAATAGAAAGTGGGCAGCCCCTTCTCCATAATCAGTCCCCTAATTTCATTGCGCATGGCAACTCTCGATGCAGAAGAACATGGGACGTTGGCTGCGACAGCGTTAACCTCGTTTAATAATGACAATATTTTAGACTCATCTGGGCTGTTTGTTGTGGTAGAATCACCCGACGCGACACGGTCACACACTATGCGGATAGTATCCTCATTGATGGATGCCAATATTTCTGTGAATTTATCAAATGCACAGGACTTGACACGCAGGCCGGTATGCAACAAAATAGCTCTTTTTTGTAGTACACTGAAAACAATAAAAAGGAAAGAACTGTGTAGTCGGAAACGGTCATCGGCGAGAGAAAAGAAATGAGCAACTTGACGCTTAAGAGACAGGCGGGTCTGGCGATGTGGGTCCTCGAAGCCGCCAAGGCCGTATGGAAATAGTGTGGGGTAAATCATAGGAAACAGGTCTGGATTGCAATACTCGTTGGCGATTTGTGGACCATGAGTGACTTGGACAAAAGCACCACGAACGCTGGCACTGACGTGTCTGAGCGCGGCAGCGCGAAGTTCGCTACTTGGAGCGGCCGTATCTACGCCGGACACCACAACATTTTGAAACACTATTTGTGAAGGACCCTCGGGTAAGACAGCTGGATCAGCATTACTATGCCGTGTATTCGGATCGTAAGAGCCTGTCAAACTGTCTTCCGTATCTTTGACCGGATTCATTATCTCAATATGCACGGGTATGATATCGTTCTCAGGGTACGTATCTAATGCGGCGTGGTCCAATCGAACATTTTTGTAAAATGGGTTATTGGCTATCAACCAGCAAAGAGCGGCGCGAACTTTTTCTCGGCGAACGACAAGGGGTGTCGCCGCTTCTCGTAACCACTCTTTGCTCGGAATTTTGGATCCCACCAATATAACGCAAATGGGGGTACACGTATCTTCTACGGAAGGCGGGAGAAGTTCCAGCAATGGTGTAGGATCTTGCGGATGAATAATAACATGACCCTTCAAACCGCGCTGCGTACTCGGCAAAGAGACCGGCTGCCGTGCCTCATTGCGGTCATCTTTGTCATCGAAATTCAACTGGACAATCCATGACTTAGCCCGACAACGGGCAATCATGGTTTCCTCAACGGAATTTAAGCCTTGCAGCTCCCGAGGTACATCACCAAGTACAAGATGGTTAGCCAATGCGAGCGGGGGAAGCTGGGAACGCTTCAAAGCATTGTAACATGAATCACACAATGCAACATCGTAAAAATTGCCGCTAGCGTTGAGCGATACACCATCAGGATTAATTATTGTAGTCGCAGGAAATGCGGGGTGCGAGGGTAACAAAAGGTCGGGACCGACACCGTTCAGCCAAGATATATCGCGCTTGGCCACTTCAACATCGACAGAGACATCTGGGCGACATAAAGGCCGAAGATCAATTTCGTGTTGGCTAACATGATGTAAGGCGAGGGTTCGATGATTGGAAGAGCAGGAAGCGCAAGGAGATGATTTCAAAGCCGCCGATGAGGTCTCGGTGTGAAACATATCCACGAGTCGATTTTTGAGAGTGAGGGGGATAGCCGAAGGCCAATTTTCTATCTCGTCTTGCCTGTGCCTCTCGGCCTCTTGAACTGCACGGGACCGGTCTTGGCGCGCAAGTTCCGACTTTAAGCTGTTAATATGCTTCTGCAGCGACCGTTTTAGACCTGAGTAGCTGTCGCTTCGATCGTGGTCAATTTTATGGATATCAAGCATAACTAATAAAGACCGTTTGTTTAGGGCGTGCTTCAAGGACTTGAACAAATAAATTTGTTGTATAATTGTGTTCGCATCTTCGAATGATATGCCAGGTGCAACCGAGTCGGCGATCTCGTCACATGCGATCCTTGTACGGTTACGGAGGCAAGAGCCATCACCTATATGCTGCAATATAAGCCTGGTTAACATAGGCCGCGAGCTATTAGCCCTGACAGGCGGGATAGGAATCGCATGTCTTTCTAAAACTGCCAACAAGGCTCCCTTGGTGAGGCGCTCGAAGCCATGGAATAAATCATTCAGAGGATCAAAATGTCGTTGAATTGCAAGACGATGGGAGCTGTGCGCGTTACATATCTCGATATGGCGTGCAATGCCGATTAACAAGCGCTGCCTCAAATTTTTAGGTCCGTGGAATGGGCCCATAAGGCCTATACTCTCTGAAACAGATATGAGGTCTTCACAGCTGACCTGTGTAGCATGGCTCTGCGCGAGCACACGTTGGCAACTCTGGCGTATATCTTGAGCTGACTGGTGACTCTTAGTAACCAACGAGCAGCCGTATGGTGTCGCGAGACTGCTGCGATGGACATCGTCTTCTGGGTCCCTGAAACAGTCCCCATGCAGAATATGCTGAAGCAATTTGTTACGGTTTTCCCTCAACGTAAGTTCATGGTGAGACTGCAATCCGTGTGCGTGAAGTAAGTCAAATATGAGCGGGGTGTCGGATTCGAAGACATATATAGATGATCCTGCAAAACGATTGCCGTAAAAAAAGGCTTTCAGGTACTGATATCCATGTAATTGAGGAAGCGTCGTCATTGGCACAGAACTACAGCCAGCTTGAGTACCGACGTGCGAAGGTACCGTATCATGGATAACAGTCTCCGGGATGACATAGTCTTTTAGAACAAAATTTATGTGAACGTTTAACGTGGGGGTTTTTTCGATTATGTGACGGCGATCGTCGTCTTGTTCTTTGACGCCTCGAAAAGGTTCAGTAAAAAATCATAGCGAGAATAATAGACTTACCGAGTGCCAAAGCATGCTGTTCGAACCACGAACGGGGTAAAAGAACATCGACCGGACAGTCTTCGACGATTGCAAACGCCAAAACGTCCATGTTGTATCCGCAGATCGATGTATAAGTAAGCGAGTGGGAACACGCAGCGCCTACAGAATCCATGCCGTTGCGGTCGAGAAAAGAACTCGACAGGCAAGGCCCAGCGAGGCCTTCAACGGCCCAAAATTGAACAGGGACGCCGGCGATGAACAGCCTGGGATGGTTGGACACTGGCGAAAACTGAGCGCCACTTTCTGCCTGGGTGGGGGAAAAGGAGGTTGTAGCAGGGCAAGCGGGTGTGTCCATGCTCTCCGAAGGTTGTGAGACAGACATAGACGAGGGAGGCGTGGCAGCAGAACGGAGTGAAGTATCCATGCCCTCCGAATTTGGTGAGACGGGTGGAGGGACGCGTTTGAGCTGCGTATTTGCAAGCTATCTGATTTTCGGCAGGTTAGGGCAATGCGTCGTCTGCACGATGGTAAGCCGTGGCAAGTTGGGTAACAGCGTAATGGCGGAAACAGGACAACCAACAGTTTGGAACGTCTGAAAACCAGAAACCGGAAGAAGCCGAAGGCAATTGCCGAGGTGCTCCACTTTTTGGCAAACATGGGCCAAAACGATTTTCGTTTATCCCGCATGAAACCACACTACTAAGCGTAGTGGGAATGTGCCAGAACGTAAGGATGATATTCGATCTGGAAACGGTATCAGCACAAGACTGACGTCGCTTATGAATCATTTTTGTGGCCCACCTGGTTAACGACCGGTTTATATTTGGCGCCATCGAGGATGGCCTCCAGATCCTGCGGCCTGAAATTGCTGACGCCAATGCTCCGCAGCCTCCCTTGGTCTTTTAGATCCTCGAAGATCTTCCATAACGCCTTCAAATCGCCCCCTTCCGCTACGAAAGGGCTATGGATAAGAAATAGGTTGGGCACAAATCCGATCTTATCTAGTGATTCTTGAATTAAGTTCAGAACTTCGTCGAAAGGGATTGGTGCCCGCCTAGGTCTTCCGGAAACTTATATGCAAATGTCAATGATAGAGCTGATAGAACACGGGGGATTGTCTGCACGAACGTTTCGAAGTCACGTAAACATCTTCCCGACTAACTGAAGACGTTTTTATGGCTTCGCCAGTTTCCTTCTCGTTTTTATAATTTTGGGCAGTGTCGATGTGCAGAACACCGCTCTCCAGTGCTAGCCTTCCACATTCTACGGCATTTGAGCTGCTGGTAACACCAGTTCCGTTTCCCCATCCCAGCCAAGGGATATTAGTGCCGTCGAGCAGGCGAATCGAGGGGATCAAGGACATGACGGGGGCTGTGTGACCTATGTAAGTAGTACGGACAGTCAATCTCAACCGTTGGGAGCCATCGAGTCGATACAAATGACGACATCCCACAGTGATAAGTACATACCCGGGTCCTTATCTCTTTTGCGTGGTTTGTAAGCCTCTAAATCTAAAATCTATGATCTCCTCAAGATCTCCTTCCCCTTCCCCTCGTCGTCTCTGACTGAACATTGTAGATGTTTGCTAGTATTCTTTCATAATTTCTTATCGCGACATCTTGTCACTTTCCTCGCAGATCTCCTAGACTACTATGAATATATCGAGGGGTTAACGAGAGCGCTTGCTTTACAATGGCCATGTTCGTGGAATTGATCATGATCATTCTGGCGGTGTTGGCTCAGTTTGCTCAGCCGCACGGCCCGCCGGACCTGCTTCCCGGAGGCAAATGACATCGCATTGTAATGGCACAGGACGGTCAGCTCACGCGTAGTTGGAGTTGTATTACCCTAATTAATTTTCTGGCGCTGTCTCATTGACTCTCAAGCGCTTCGTGAAAAGCATGGCGCGGTATTTGAGCGGTGCACTGGTTTTCTATTCTATTTGTTCTATGAGCATGGATGCAAGGTCGTCGTAGTCAGATTCTATTAAGCATATTGATCTAATATAAAATATGTAAGTGATAAAGTTACAACTTTGTTGTTTGTCATGTGTTGCCTGATTTATAGCCGTACGTCGGTAATTTACTTGCCTTGGACACGGAGATAGGCTTGTAGCACATTGAGCAGCTGGAATTGACAACACTCGAGGGATGAGAGCTTTTACGTACCTCATACAAATCAAAGGAGGATTTAGCGGATTTTTCTACCCGATTGACACTTCTACTGAGACTGCAGCATCGATGTCTGAACACCACTCCCTCTGCCAATTTTCTATATCCCGAATCTCTCACGGTCACTGTGTATCCGCCGACCGCATACCCCCGGCTTGAGCCGCAGTATGTTTTGAATTAGAAGTTGTCGATTTAACGAAATCACCGCAGAAAAGGTAATCACCGCATGCAAAGAGGTTCTTCGAGGGTATGATACCCTATATCGGCTTTACATTCCGTCTATCCGTGCATTCTCAAGACTCGAAGACTTGGTTTTCTTCGCTACAGTTTACTACGCAGCACAGCAATTTTCTAAATTAAGAAAAATTTCCCATTCTAGTCTCCTTTGAATCGCTTCCGCCTTCTGATCGACATGCAATAGAATCCGGGCATGCCATAACGCGGAATGGGTCAGGAAGTCTTTTTACACGGGCATGGTTATATAAAGCGTCTTTTCCACCTTCGTAGAAATGAGATTTCTCTGCTCTACAAGGCATATTCACATATCCACAGCTCTAACTTCAACAGAATGGTCGTCATCCGGGAGTCTTTCCGACTACTAAACTATGTATATTGTGCGTTTTCTATTCCATGTCTAAAATTTTGGTTTCCTTGTTGAAATGGTATGGCCATTGCGTATTCTCGTAGTATCAACGACGTCGCTGATGATCTACGACGCGATGCTTTCTTTTTCTGATGAGGCTACGTACATATGGGGGTCAGTATTTCTACTGCCTATTCTTTAATATTGTATGCTGAAGCACTGTGATATCAGGCGTGCCTGGTCAACGCCAAAGGCTCTTTACTTTATTTCAAGATATTATCCGATACTCTATTTAATGTGCGTTACCGGGAATGTATCTGATTCCATTCCATGCGACGTATCAATCATATCCATGACAGGATATTATTTTATGGTAAGACCTCTGCGCTCTGTAAAATTCACGCATATCTGATTCCAGAGCAGTCAGAAATCTAACGGACGCGTCATCCAAGGTAAGCGTTCTCGGGTTATTGATTAATATGATGCTGTGACGCTGAGGTCCCTGCTGCAGCTGTAAGCCTGATGTATGATAACACTGACGTTGTTCCATATTTTGCTAATACGCTCCTCCAGATGCTCTGCGTTTATATGGTATCAAGGCTTGTAAGATTTTTATTGAAAATATTGTACCATATTCACTGACTTAACGCACGTTACAGCGGTGGCGTCATCTGTATTCTTCCACCAGTGACAGCAATATTTACATTGCGTGTGTGGGCAATATACAAGAATACGCGTTCAGGTCCGGCAGGTTAGTGTCCCAGAAAACACGTCAATCTACGTACGTGAACGTAACTGACGCTATGCAGTGGTAGCGTTTGTATGGTTCCTGTGGTTTGGTAAGTCCGTGTAGAATCATTCTTTTAATGATTTGAACGAATATTCGTAATGCTACAGTGGAGACTGCGGTACGTCGTTACACTTTCTGTGATTTGCTCGAGTTTCCTGACGTAGTATACAAAGGGAGAGCTAGTAACTACCATTCGCGTAACAGTAGGAGAGCACAAGGACACCATCGGGTACGGACCGGGATGTTTAACCGTGACGAAGAGCGATCCAGGCCTGTACAGATCCGAATTACTCGCATGGTGAGCAAGATTAATTTGTATCCCTTAACTTGCCAATAGTTGACCTTCTCTCCAGGGTCCCAGCACTCCTTGGGAGCTGTGAGTCTCTTACCTTACTTATTCCTATGAAACTCTAACGAAAGTGGTACGCCCAACGCACAGTTGCGTTGTTCATATTGACTCTCTACAGGCTCGGATATATTTTCCCGAAATTTATCTTTAACCTGATTGGCAACGACCGTGAAAGTGGGACAAATACCCACCTCTTGATGGCGTTCGTCAAGGACGGCACCTTGTATTTCTTCCTCGTATTTGGTATGGGGCGTTCATGAGCCAATTGTTTTCGCTGACCACCTGCTACTCTAGTCGCGACCACGTTAACCATGGTCAGTGATCTGTGTCCTAATTTAGGTCTCTTCAACGACCTATGGCACCCGTACGTTTGTTGTACTTCCTCCTTCGCGGAAACTCATCACGTAAATGTCAGATGGTTCATAATGATATATTCATTATCGGTGCGTGGTGTGTGATACGGTGTATGTCCAATGATGACCTTGTAAATTTCAGGGCGCTCGTTTGATCCTGAATCTTCGTCGTAACTCCGTGGTGGAGAACCAACCTCTTGTGCCGTATGACGACTCTCCCCGTTGGACTTAGCACCGAGACGCCAGGTGTTCCGTGAAGCTAGTATACGCGAACGCGGATGGAAACCTTAGACATCGTTCTACATCTCCGCAACAGGCGGACCCACCTTGGTGCCATGTCCAAGCATACAAAGCTTATCGAACAGCTATGCACCGGGTAGAACGCATTGTACGGGAAAGGAAGCAGCAGTCGGGGCGAAGAAAATGGCGCACAGATGTACGCACGTGGAGTCGCCGGTTGGAATAACGTTGTGGCACGTACAGAATCACTAAATCATGTATCCAGACCAGAGGGCTGGACATCAAGTTTGAATTTGATCGCTTTGGAGGCGGGGAAAAGTTATCTGTTCACCGGGGTGACATGTTAGATAGCCATCCCGCTTGCTTTCCTTCTAAAAATAAGTCGGAAGCACGGCGCACGGCTTGCAGCTAACATGGGACCTAACCTGATGTTAGCTATTTGTCGAGCATCAGGCATCTAAGAATGTGCGAGCGCTTGTAGCTGGGTAAATTACTCACGCTAGGAGTGATAACCTTCTTCACGCTGTAGCGGTAGATACGGATCTGGCCAAGCATTAGGAAGGCAGAATGGTAGAATCGGTGATGTGATATCCGGCGTTATTGTAAGGCGTTCTCTCTGCGTTCTCCACTCCTCATGGTCAAATATATTTGACAAGGTAGTACTGCGTACTGTTACTCCGTGCACAACGGTCGACATCTAGAAGTTCATGGGATCCTGCGAGACGTGGTTAGGCGATACATTTACAGAACACGGTAGAAAAATCAACCGTGCACCCGCAAAAGATGATAATCGCACCATCAGGGAGCAGAGCTGCACGGAAAGAACAGACTTTTGTACTGTCATTGAGGGAAACACATCAGTGAACCGGTTATATAAGCTGGTAAGGACTTTCACTGACTCACCTTACAGACGCCCAAAGGACATCGCCCCCGGGCGTAGAGACGCGTCGCATAATTGGACTGCGTTACTGTGTGAAATATCGCCCCTACATGCGGAACCGCGCAGGCAGAGAGACACCCAGGGACAAGGAAAAGCGGATAGATTATTATCTATCATTACGAACATGAGCGCGTGTATGACTGCCTCACGCAGGCGTCTTGTGGCGTACTCAGATAACCTAGGCCACCCGGGTGCGAGTTGTTGCGTCAAGTGTCAAGTAGGTGCGCGCACGAACCCATGTAGCGACGAAAACGAGCATTTGAGAAAAATTCCCAGTTCAGGCGCAGCCCCGAAGGAGACGCGACCGCGGGGTGAGGCGCTGGCCCGCAGTTGGGCGGCACCTAAGAACAAGCTGCTGAGAGCACCGAGGACGGGCGTACCCATCATCCCTGGAGTTACTAAGAGGTTCTCTAAGAATGAGCCTCGGGCGCCAGGAGCGGACGCGCTGATACTGCCGGAGCGAATTCCAGCAGAGTGGTAGACGAGAAGTACACGGACAGATGGTGTGAGCTGCGCTGTACGCCAATGTGCCTCGGCGGGAGTCGGGAAACACGGGAACGCTGGTGCAGGTCATGCTGAGCGCACACGTGTGAGACAAGACCGCGGAACGAAGTAGGGAGCGTAGGCAGACCATGGACGCTACATGTCAGAGTATGAGATACCTATTCAATCTAGACACCGTAGACATCCTCTAGTGCCCGCGCGGAGGCATCCAAAGCGGCGGATCCGTCAGAGTCTTCACAAGTCCGCGGTACGCATTGCATTATGTGGACTGGAATGTGACCTGCAGACCGAACTCCGCCACTTTGGGGCGGCGAAATACGCACAGCGGACGACATGGAGGTATGGCGCCAATACATATGAGACGAAGTAGATGTGAGATTCGACGTTCGCCGCGGAGTCGTTGCAGATATTGATGCGGGGAAGCTGCAGTGCGAAAGCGTGTCGACGTGCGTAGCAGATCTCGAGAGGTAGTACGTCGGTGAGAGTAAGAAGTGCAGGCCTAGGCGCGCGTGGAACGCGTACTCTTGACATGGGCCCGACCGAGGTGCAGCGATGCAGCGCGGCTGTCATGAGAAGTCACCCAAGTTCCGCCGCGGCGACCAAGGCTGCTGCAGGGGAGTTGGCGCACTATTGAGGAGCGGGCAGGTGAGATTCTCTGGAGGGACAGGGAAAGAAGACGCACGGAACCGGACTGATGGACATGAACTGAGAAAGCGAGACAGTTCTTATATAGTAGTTCTAATATAGTGAGCAGCGTGACGAGGTATGGCGTGTGTATGTCGTCGGATCATGGCTCATAGCTTGTGGGCCGAGGACATAACACGTATTATGAAGAGAAAAAAGTATCCCAAGTGAGCGTAAATGAGCGGCGCGTTCTGCGGCGCGTAGTGCGGAAGGACTGATGCGTGCGCAGGGGCGGGGGCGTGCGTGCTGTGGCGCCATTTTCATGCACGATGGCGCAGCGATGTGGGGCGACGGAATGGGTAGCGAAGGGGCGTATATGGCGCGAGATGGCCACTGGTTCCGTTTGGAAAAATGCTTGTGGCCGGTTCAGCTGTATTGTGCGATTGAGGCCGCAAAATGACAGCTGTCGCCTCTCCAGGCGCACATAACAACAGACATAAAAACTCGCCTGAATCTTCTTGTTTTCAGTGCGTTCCCCACTTTCCCTTCGACGCAGAACATCCTCCAGCTGCCACGTAACGGGCTGCCACCATCGATACCACCTTCCAAACTCTCGCTACATATGAGCGTTCTTGCGATTCAGAGTACGTCGAATTCGCGGTCACGGTCGTCGTCGCGGCGGTCGCTGGGAAAAAAGATATCAGCCCTCGGTGCGCGCCTGACTCGAACGCTGAGCCACCCTGAAGAGAATCGCGAAGAGGAAGAGCGTTACTCACTTGTCAGCGACGAGCCACCATCATATTACAACGGTGAGTCACTGTCCTACATGGTCCATATTTCTAGCGATTGCTGCTTGAAAGCGTGCCGGATGACGCTCACGGCGGCTGGAACGCGTAGAAGTGCGGTGGTGGTGGTGGTTGGAAAGAAAGGGGAGACGAGATAAGAGATAAGAAAGTTTGTTATCTAGAACTGACATTGATCCCAGATGAACGCAGCCGCGACGCCTTCCAGTCCACCGGCCGCGGTGGACTCGGCAACATCCGTCAGGCCTCCCTCTCCCGCGCGGGCCGACCCGACGGAGGTCCGGACGACTTCTCCCCCACCCGTGGCCGCGAAGTCCTCGCCGACCATGCCCCTACCACCATATTCTCTACCGGCCGCGGCGGCGCCGGAAACCTGCGCTCGCCGTCGCGCGACTCCGCCCTCGCACGCGACCCCGTCGAGCAGGACGTTATTCGCAAGTACATCGTGGCACACGAGGACGCGCCTGTCTCGTCTGGCCGCGGTGGCATTGGCAATATCTCTCGAGGGAGCCCACGCTCGCGCTCTCGCCCGCCGGCAGCTTACACAACGGGTCGCGGTGGCGCTAGCATTATTATTCCTGGAGATACGCACCGCGCCGAGCAGATCGACCAAGAGACGCGCGGGCCCATGGTACCGCACAGTGGACCGTATGTCCCCTCTTTAACGTTATTTAGCCTATCTAACATACCGGCAGATACTCAGCCGGTCGCGACAGCCACGCAAATACCACCACTCTGCCACAGCCCCCCACAGAGCACCGAAAACTCACGGAACACGAGAGCACGGGCGGCGGTGGCTTGAGAAATATCAACGCTCGCTCGAACTGCAACTCCCTCTCCTAATTTCGGGAGTACAAGTAGTAATGATCAAAGGAAAGCGACGCGCTCAGCGCGGGCACATTCAGTGTGCGTGCGCTTCATGCGCGTCGACGGCTGTGTATGGGAGAGCTGATAGAGAAATTGTACGCTGCTTCCCGCGGAGCTAGCCACCTTCGACGGCAGGTACGAAAGGTTGCTCAAGTTACATATTGCGGCGTACGTGGAGGACAGATTCAGCGTTATGTTATATCGGATGTTAAGGAGCCCAATGGGATTCAATTATTCACTTATTCGACGATTTTACTGCCATCGATTGCAAGTGGATAACTCTCATCGCGTGGCACTTGCTATTTCTGGAGGTTGGCTTGCGCTTAGAGGACAAAGAGGCAGTGCCGCACGCCCTATATGGTGCGCTCGACGCACAGCATTCTTGGAATATTATGTATGTCGCTGCGAGTGGGCATAGAATTGATTGTCTAGACAGTACTAGGACTTTGTCTAATCTGATAAGAGAGGGCCATATAAGTTATGAAAATGTCCCCAGTTCTGAAATTCTAAAAGTGCGTCATACAGAATTATTCCCTGTCAGCTTCAAGTCAGTTTATATTCTATTTATATGTTTCCTGTGCGCATCTAATGCCAGACGCCAGCATCGCTCTATTGCCGAAATCCGTGTACCGAATCCACGCCTTTCGTCCATGATCTATCCCTTCCATCCGGGGCTGTCGCTGTGTGTAATTAATGAAAATCAGTTGAGGTATACGGCCGGTATATGATGCCGACCGAGATGGACTATAAAGGGGCAGAATATTTACATTTTATTTTGTCGAGAGGGCGATCTCTTGATTGGTAAACCTTGGAATAAGAGAATATATCAATACTTTGCGACTGAGTACGCAGGGAGCGATTCAATTTTACTATATCTAGGCAACATGCATAGTCATTGACACATTAAAAAATAGGTTTCAAACGGTTCGCTAATTTCTGCCGACACAAGAGTTCCGTAATATGCAGTCGCGCCTTTCTCCCTCTTGTCTATATACTGATATTTACTCGAATCTCGTGCTTAGCTCTGCGACTCGTAATTTTTTTGTTTGGCGCACAAACGCCGTGCATTAAGTGCATAACTCACAATGCAGCCCGTGCTTCTATGCGTCGCAACTGGTGTGTTAATCACACCTGCAGCGACGCATAGACAGGCATGAAGCGTGCATTGTGTACCCCGGGCAGCTAGCACTATATGCACTGCATGACGGGGGTAGCGGCGCTTTACACATCGGATACTCCTCGTGTATGTCTGAAAGCACCGCGTGAATAGCTGATATCGATGAGCAGTACCCAGCAGGTGAGAGATGCGTGGTGAGGTAGTACGCGGTAGCGTGCATGTACAGAAGCGTAAAGGAAAATGTGGGAGGTCCGAAGGTCAGACATGATGTCGATGGGTTAGCTTATAGCAGGGTTGATGGGCAGCGAAATAGGGTGATGAATGACGACTTACCAGCAAGCATATCTACGCAAGAATGTACGAAATGGGTGAGTTACGCGAGTAAACGGAGCACGATAGCTCGTTATACGCACCTGAAAGAGGCGCTGACAATATAGAGTAGTGAGAATCGGGGAAAGGCCGCTCGATGAAATCAGTGCCAACATTGTTTCGACAGCACAACGGTGCGTAAAGCAAAGGGGATGTTCTTATCATCTATCGTCGATGTCGCCTTAAGTACTCTCTCACGTAGCACTCTCACGTAGCACTTCTCCAACCGTCACGAGGTGTGTTTCTGTTTTTATAATATTGGCGCTTTAATTGCTTTGGCTTTGCTTTAAAGTTCAGATTTCTTGCAGATCACCTCGTGAACCAACCGTGAACCGGGCCACCGGCGCGCACAAGTGTGTAGAACCCCGCCTACGCTTTAAGTACTCCTTTATAATGTTCAGGTTGGTACCGGCTTGCGCTGATTCGTATTGATTGTGCGGGTAGTGTAGATACTCTCAGAATTTGCTCAGAACAGTTGGACTTGAGTTGGTCGCAATTTGGACGGGATCGAATGCTGGCCCGGGATACTTAGGCCGCGCCTAGACCCAAAGCCCGTTACCAAGCATGCACAAGCAAATTGCGTCAGCTCCCGAGCAGTTGGCCTGCTTCATTCGCTCGTCATTCGCAGCACCAACGCAGCACAGTTCAATGCCAAGTTCCCAACATGTCAAGGCCCTCAGCCTCGAGGCAACCTCAACGCATTAGGCTTCCATTCGTCTAAATTTATCACGGATTGACCACGGATTACAGGTTACCGCATCCCTCGCTCCCTCAAATTCCCCTCAATTCGGCAGGACAACTTACAACTTCAAGTTTGTTGAACCAGCAGAGCCTGACCGACTTACCGCCCGTATCGCCTTCCAATGGTATCTGTGTGAAGGACAGATATTCGGCAGCGCGAACAATGCGATCCTGGTTATCAGCAACCCCGTGCACGGAATGTCGGTGCGAACCCTGCCTCGTGCTGCCTCGTTTTCCCTTCACACAACGAGGTGATATTGACGAGGGGTAACTTTCATGCGCTACAATTTGGGAAACCCTTGAATATGCTCGCTAACCCTCATAAGGTGACCGATTTGGCAGGCAGGGTGAGCAATCAGTAATTGGTATTCAGAGCTCATTGAACACTCATCTGCTCTTTCCTCAATTTCTATAACGCGCTTGACCTTCTCTTTGACGCCTGCGCATTACCGTAATGTCTCTTTATAATAATCAAGTCCCCCATTGGCCTACCGGGCAATCATCTGCTGCTGGAGATTTCTCGTCTGGTATGTCACTTATCTTGTGAATCTATTTTCGAGATCTAATTATTCTATTCGTTATTTTCAGTAGACAATTACGCGATTTATCCCTGGAACCTCGAGGCGACTCTGCCGTCCTATTCGAGCTTCCCATCTCCCGATCCACTCGCTTATTCCGCGACCGGTACGCTGGCTCCCGGCCCATCTTCCTCGTGCACCACATACTCGTCCGACAGCTCGGAGCCCGTCACCAAGTGTTCCCCTGCTTTAAAGCGCAACAAGAAATCTCCGACCCCCCGCCGTGATCCCTCTCATATCCGTCGCCCACGCAATGCCTTCTTTGTCTTCCGCTCCGCGTTCATCTCTGCGCAGAAACAGGCGGGAAAGGGACTCCAGCACGAGCTCAGCAAGCAGGCTGCCGTCGTCTGGAATGCGATGACTGACGCGGAGAAATTCACGTACCAGGAGACTGCTAGGCTAGAACAGATGCTCCACAAGATCGAGCACCCGGATTACCAGTACTCACCCAGTCCCAAGGGCACGCGTACCAGGAAACCCACGCGCGCCTCCGTATCGTCTCAGCCCATGTCACCGCATGCACTGCCCCTTCCCGCGCGCTCCGAGTGCGCCGAATTCACCTTCTCGCAGCTTTGCAGGGATGACGCTAAGGTTGAACAGGCCAATTTCTTGATCGACGCTCTTCCTCCCTCCCTCGAGTTTGGTACCAACACCCTTCTTATCGCGGACGCATCTGGCATGTCGGAGCCGCTTTCGGGTCAAGCCGATTGCTACGTCCAAACCCCGTCCCCTCTCTTGGACCTATGCTATCCGGCTGCTCTTGACGGCGTCTCTCCGCTGGCGCTCGATTACAGTCTCCAGAATTTCGAATTCAACCCCAATGATTACCTATCGAATCATTTCCTCACCTTTCAGTAAAGGCCCTTCGATTCCTTCTCATAAAGTATATAATATCTTTCATGTTGTATTTCTTTTGAGCACATGCTCATTTATTGTATCGACCTTGTATTGATTGATTTTGAGAATCAAACCCTCAACTTTATTAATACGTACATACCTACCTGGTACAAGGAAATTTCTAGACCTGCAGTCAGAAGATGATCGGAACGACAAATTTGATACTGAAATGATATCATCCTCAAAAATAACATATCAGCAGCAACAATATCCACGAAGCAAATCCTCGAATCCCCACAAGATACCACGCGCAGTTAAAAGGGCGAAAATCAAGCTGCTACATATGACATACATACAGCTTTATAGATAGATATAGGCATCGGATTCTCTTGGTTCAATGGTCATATTCGGATGACAACACTGATGACTACTTTCCCCTGCCTGCGAAGATATGTGAGTAGGTGAACTGGAGTCGGATATACAGAGACAAATACTAACAGTTATTTTACCACAGCCGTTTCCCCCAATTCCATATTGTGCTCCGTCAACTTCGTGACGCGGTCATCCTTCATTAAAATCGGCGTCTCGATCGTCTTGTAGACTTCACTCCAGATGTAGTCGCTGTGTCGGGTATGCTTGCGGTCTGTGACACTGATGTCGCGGTGAGATAACCAGAAGTTGATGATCAGTCAACAAATCCTCTCATCCTGCAGCTCATAACGTTGCCATCCGTCTCCTTGTGTGAAATGCGCATGGGGTTGTTCATTGGTCACAATACGTTGACCAGAAACGACACGTCGCCCGACCCACAGCAGCTCCACAATTGGCGCATCATCGAGTACTCTTCAAGGAAGACCTGTCCGAGACATATGTCAGGCTACTGTGCATATACAAAGCGGAGGAACACGTACCGGGCGTAGGTATGAAATACCGCTCGCGATATTGCAAACGGCCGCCAGCGTCGCGCTCGGAACGAACGTGCTTGAATTTACCGCGTAGAGAATTGCTTGGGTCGCACGAGAGCCTCTCCCGACGCCGTCCGACCTTACCAGTACCTGCGCCTGGATCCGAGTTCCCTGTGGAGCTGGAGCTTTTACATTACCCAGCCATGCAAGGCGTCCATGCCGAGGGCAGTGGACGCTGGTCCTGATCGCACTGTCGCTCCGGCTGATCGCGCCGATGCATTGACACGCTGTATAGCACAATCCGACGTACGCCTTGAGTGGGCTCGCAAGAGGGACGGGAAAAGGGCGAGCGGCGAGGCGGTGATGCGCGCTGAGCGTCATTTAATGAGGCGAAGCGGCGGTGGCCTTATGTATATTCAAAGTAAACTCAGATGAAATAACTAAAAAGTAAAGCAACTATCCTACGCACTTGACACAAAATCAGGCTCGCGGCAGTTGCTGGATCCTCCCATTCGAGCGCCACCGCTTACGTTCGGCCGAGAGTGAGGACAAATGTGTCGAAGGCGTCGAGGCAGTGGCGGTCCGTGCGCTGTTTCAAGCTGCAAGTGGTCTGTAGTGATATCGACTACAGCACCTCAGACGAATCACTGTAATGGTATAATAAACACTTACAGAGGACGACGCAGCGCGTGCATGTGCACGAGCGGACTCGCGGCCGGGGCGGCGGTGAGCATGCGGCTGGTGGCATTAGTCGTTTTGGCATGCCTGTCTTCTCAAACGTAGGCGGCGCTGTGTGGGTTGAGTTTCCGCCGCTGGGCGAATGTACGTGGGAGTGGAGATGGACGGTCGGGGTGATGATGTGACACGGCAGTGGTATGCGAGATTGAATGAAAAGAATGTAGGCTGCGGTCGGGCTACAGGTCGGGCTACAGGTCAGCATAGGTCAGCATATGCATTATACTGTGCCATAATTATGTAAGTTTCTGCAAGAAAATGAATGAATGAATTACCACAAGAAGTAGAGACCTGTACCTCGAGCGAACGATTCCTTCTAGACGCCATGCAACACTTGTGTTCCGCGGGAGGATCGGAGGAGACCTGAATATCATTAAGAAATGCACGGGAGGTATGACGGGGACACGCACCGGTTCTGCCCGGAATATCTTGTACGACAGTTTTCTTGAGCGAGAACGGACGTCATCGGGGAGTCGCATATAATACGGCTTCAGTCATCTACATAGCCATAGGTGCGCAGAAGCGTTCGGAGTAGCTGAGCGATGTAGCTCGCGGCGGGCGACGGTGTGGAAAGCAGCGACAGGTAGGTATCACAGGCGGCGGCGGCACCTGCAGCTCGCGGGCGGGTGGAGCACATAGCTCCAGAGTGCGGTACCAGCGGTGCTTGTAGAAAGGACACGAATTGAAGGAGGTGGGAGACGAGTGCGAAGAGAAGCGCGCGTGGCGTGGAGGTGTTGAGGAAAGCATGGAGGTGGCGTTCTTGATTGACTTCAAGTTGATCGTCGACGAATAAGATCCGTGGGAAAACATCACAGCCTATCATTTTCCGCCCTTAAAAGCGCGTTGACTATTGATATCCACTCTTCCTTTTTTTGTGCGGATGAAAATTGCCTGCCAAAAATCTGGAAAGATATATTAAATAGCACAGGTATCCTCCTTGATAATATGATCGTTGCAGCACTTTCTGCGCATCCTATGTAGACCCTTCAGTTTGATCTATATTTTGTCTATATTAGGCGCTCGTTCGGGGATGCGTGATCTGCCCGTCGCGTGTGATGCGCTGCGCTTCGAATCATGATCTTGCATGAAATAAGCTTGCCTCGCTTTACGCAATGTTCAAATTTTATCGATTATCGATCGACCGCTTTTCCTTTCTCTTACCACAATCTACCTCAGAATGTTTTCACCTGAACTCGAAAAACGCTGGCGAGGCAAGCTTTGGGGCCCGAAGGCTGCTAAACGTATTGTCGAGAACGCCGTGCCTGAGCTCCCTGACGTCCCTGATGATCTCCTGCCCCGAAGTCGCGCCATTGTACGCATGTGGCCCCGCGATCCCAAAGGTCCAGTGATTAAACGCGGTACTGCCATGCCCGCTGGAAAGCAGACACCCAATGGCTTACCCTTGTGGGGCGCCACTGTGCTCGATTTTTTCTTGGTGGAGCGCGCCCCTGGCCACGCCTGGATGACTGCCGTGAACTCTAGTAGGCTGCTCGCCTGGGCGAAAGAAGTTGGCGAACTCGAACACGCTAAAGAAGAGATTGCTTGGGCGGAGGAAGAGGAGAACCCGAAGGAGCTGTTCCCGTACGACATGGCGCGCTTGATCAAGGACGCCGATTATCCCGGTAACCCTGTAACAGAGCTTCGTGATGAAGAGCATAGACTGGTGAGTTGTTGTGGTTTACTCTGTCCCTGTCAGCAGTACAGTAATATTTTATTACGCGCATAGCCCAATGGCAGGATGTCGGCAATGCGATATCCGACCTTTCAGAACTGCCTCCCATTGCATCTTCTTCCAGAGAAGCTCATTGTGCACGATCCTGACAATACGCTTCGCATGGGGCAGAAATTTAAAGGCGGATCTGGAGAATGTGATGCGCCACGCATCTACAAGCTCGAGCTCACTCAGGAGACACGCGATGCCATTGCTACTGCGCGAACCACCCCAGCCGACTCGCCGCCGAAGAAAGCAGACTCTGATCCCATTCACACTACCAAGTCGAAAGACGCGACCACTAGAAAGGTGAAGGAGGAAGCGGTCCTTGAGCCAATGATGGCGGCTATACCTCCGCCCCCGTCCCCTCCGCTGTCGACACCAGAGGCGCACCTATATATCAACGCGGATGACAAGCTCGGCGAAGGAAACCACTCGCATGTCTATCGCGTTGCTTGGGAGATACCTCGAAGCCTCGTCATGGAGCCGTATCTATGCGATCAGTGTATCACAGAAAGTATGTTCAAGAAGCTCGAGGAGGAAGCGCCCGAAGTGAAGACCAGTACCAACGAGTCGCTCGACTTTCAGACTGAAGAGCTAATGAGACACATCGCCAGTACGCACGGCAGGAAAGGAACGCTGTCGACTGTTGAAGTCACCATGCCCGACGTGGACACGGAATTCATTTGGGCCGATACGGGGTTGTCCGAAACGGTGACGAAAGCAGGTGAAAGTACTGTACACCTAGAATACGAGGGCCTCATGAGCTCAGTCCCCATTGACGTGAAGTGGTCGACCCCAGGAAACGTTTGCAAACACGAGGAAGAACGCAACCACGCACCCATGCCCACGACGTTCAAGGTCGACGTCAGCGCTAAGCTTTCTTACAAAGGCGATAATCATCTCCCTCGCGAGGCGCAGAATTATCAGAATTTTCCTGGTCATTTTTTCCAGCACTGGAGCGGGTACAATATCGTCTGGCCCGGTCAGGATCCCACGCCGGCGCTTGCAGTCGTCCCTCAGTTCTACGGCTATTACGTCCCAGAAGACGGCCAGGCCAAGGACGGCGAGTATCTCAGCCCAATACTACTGCTGGAGAATTGCGGGACGCCAGTGAACGTCGATGACCTGAACATAGATGATCGGTGCGCTTCTTTTTATACGCAATTTTGCAGTGTACTCAATCATCAGGAATAGAAATGAATGTGCATCGCTCCTCTTCCGCATGCATGCTGAGGGCTGGTTGCACAACTCGTTCTTCCCTCGGAATGTGCTCATGCAGTATGGGGACATCACTCAATGGCCCGCGTTTCGGCAGGAGAAAGACAGGCGATTTCGCATCATAGACTTTGGGCGCTCGGGCCAGTATGCGAAGTCTCGGGACTGGGACAGCGCAAGAATTCGTGAAGAGCGAGAATGCAAGAGGACGCTCGGGATCACTGACTTTCCCCATCTCTGATGGGGCATCTCCGATGCTCCACTAAAGGTTTACCACTGTCATCCAACATTTTGAAGGTCCCACCCATCACACCGCTTTCTCTATTCTTGAGCGTTCTGTACTATTTTTTCGGTTTCCAGTTTCTTCGCTTCATGATGTTTAGCTCGTTGTTGCTCATTTGGGGCATTGTAGATAGGACTCGTGTGAACTGTAAATAAAATGACATATATTTTACTTTGCTTGAGCTACGATAACGAAAGAAAAGGCGTGAATTGATCTCAAAAGGTCTAGCAAGGACAGAATGGAAGACTCTGTTATGAGCACAAGGTTCAAACATACATATATTTACGACTATACATCACCATTATTCCAGCGCAAAGATCTTCGCGAGCCTGGCCCACTCGCGCATACAGCCACTCCGCCTCCCGCCGCGGCGAACAGCAAGTGTAAACAATGTTCAGCTCGGAATCAATACACATACTTGTCGCGTAATCTGCAGAATCTTCGGCTGAGGACGCAAACTGAAACTGTCTCCTCTCACCCGCTCCATCCACAACCCGCGCGCGGAACCAGGAACGCGCCGTGGTTCGAGCTCGTTCCGCTCCCCGCGATGCGAACAGGAAGCGGTGCCCGAGCACCATGCGTAGGACGTCTATACCCAGCCCCGCGTTGACTCTGCAGAAGACTGACGCTGTGGCACATCTCACGGACGCACTGACACGAGACATAGCGCGTTTTGACGTGCGTCGCATGCGCATCGCGCGGGCTGGGGAGGGCAAGAGGCTGATGACATGGTGGCGATTCTTCCCCGGATGTCATCATATGCTAGGGAGATGAGACCGGTTTGTAAGTCTAAACGAAAAAGTGACAAGATCAAAAGTTCAGACAGCGCACCTCTCACGGAGCCTACGCCGCGCCACCTCAACCTCATCCAACTCTGGCGGTGCCAACTCATCCAATGCGTGTAGCGTAGATACATGTTGTTTGCAATGATATTGTCTAAGCACTGTAAGTATTAGAGAAACAACGATGCGGCCTTACTATTATAGATCGGAAAAGGTCAACACTTACGGAAGATGTAGCAGGAGGTTGTCGACGTTGAGCAGTGTTTCCTCAAGCGTGGGCGGTGCGGTGTTTGCTGAGCTTGCGTGTTCAGGAGGCTGTGAGTCATCAACATACGGATGTGGGGGAACGCAATTGCGAATAACGATGATGTGGGTGTTCTGTGGTAGCGGGACTGCGTATAGTTAGGGAAAGTACAAATAATATGCTTCGGGATACGCACTGCTTCGGTACAGATAACCCCCAATGGCGAGGATCTTTTGAGCGAGGGCGGTGATTACACGTAGTGTAAAGGCGGTATGTAGACGTACCTTATTGTACCTTCCACTGCCACACGCATTCAAGGAGTGACCAAACATTTGGAAGCGAGCCACCAGGGGCACCACCGCTGACACTGTCTTCCCACATGCGCCTTCTGCGTTACTTTGCTCCGAGATTGCGTGGACGGTGTCCATCTGATAATGATAGCGTGCTAAACAGATGTACGCAGAATTTCGAGCTGAACATGTATGACGACAGTTGCTGCAAGTGACAGAGTGGCGGGGAACTGTAGGCGTATGCCAAAGATTTCAGGTACGCAGAAGACATAGTAGGCGACGGCGGCATGGGCGCAAAGCTCGCGAGCGGGGCACGCGGGAAGCCCGAAGCTTAGTGGACAGTGTCCGGTGATACTGGATGTGAGGATAGCTGAAGCAAGCGGTCTGAAACGCGGGCTGGAAGGTGCATACGTTGGACTGTGGAAATGAAGAGCGTTCGGGGTGACCCAAAGTTACGGGTGAGAGGCGAGTCCAGGGAGAAGGCGTGGATGGCAAGCGGCGCATGAAGGGCTGTAGATTGCATTCGTTAGCGAGGAAAACGGCGGGCAGGGGAGAACTTACTAGAGGAAGGGAAGGTAACGATGTATAAGGTCAATGGTGGCGTTCTTGACCGCCTTGATGCTGCGGCATTATCGTCGTCGATGAACAAGGGCCGACGTGCAAACATCATTTATACCGGGCCCCGCGTGGACTCCACAGAGGGCTGACGCTGTGACTCATATCACGAACGCGCTGGAACAAGACGTATCACTTTTTGACTTGCGTTGCAGTGTAGTACACAGACGAGGGAGGGTAAGAGGTGGGGTGGAGGCGATGCACCCCCGGACGTCATCATATGCGACGGCGATGAGACCGAGCTATAAGATTAAATCAAAACAGAGAAGATCAAGAATTCAGACGGCGCACCTCGCACGGAATCCGCAGCCATTTTCGCTCCGCCTCTACCTCCTGCCACTCTGCTGGTGCCAGTTCCGTGGGTCCGAGCGCGAGGACGATCACACCGAGAGCGCGGGAGCTACGGGTCTTCAACAACGATATTGCCTAATCATTGCATCAACATCATACCAGATAAATGACAATGAGGGTTTACAGAAAAGATAGACACTTACGGAGGACATACCGCGCGTGTATGAGCGCTTGTTGGACGCAGCGTGCGTAATGAGAACGAACGTCCTGTCAACAGGGACAGAGCCGTAGTGTATGTCACGCAGTCGACGATTTTGGGCAGTCTTTCCTAGAGCATGAGCGATGCATGGGCTGAGTTGCCTCCGCAGGCGCGTGTGTCGTTGGCATGTGGGTCTGGGGGTGCAACGTGCCGGCGGAGTGCGATTACGAAGGACGAAGATGTGGGTATAATGCGGGCGGTTAGCATGCAGCTGGAGCAGTGGAAACGATGAGTAGGTTATACTGCACCTCGCCTCAGTGAATGCGCGGACAAGGATAAGCTAATGAACTTACCATGGGTCCGCGACCTGCACCTCGACCGACAGCTCTTTACGACTGCTGCTATCGTGTCCTGCTGAGGCGGGACTGCGTATTGTCAGGAAAAGTATAAATCATATGCATAGAAGCACGCACCACTTCGGCCCAGATAATGGCGACGATTTCTGGAGTGAGGGAGGTAATTACATGTAGTATAGCTTCAATCATCTGTGATTACAATCAGGAGCAGCTCAGCAAAGCGTTGCGTAGATGTACCTTGTTATCCCTTTAGTGACCAGGTATTTGGCGACGACGGGCGCCACCGCTGCCACTGTATTCCCTCCTGCGCCTTCTGCATTACGTTGCTCCAATGTTATGGGGACGGTGTCTAGCTGTTGGCGATAGCGTACTCAGCAGATGTACGCAGCATTTCAAGTCGAAGTTGTGCGATGACGGTGACGGGGTGGCGAGCAGAAGTAGGCGTATGTCGAGGGTTTTGGGCGCGCTGAGAGCATCGTGGGCGACGGCGGAAGTAGCGCAAAGCTCGCGAGCGGGGAACATGGGAAGCCCCGAGAATATGGGCGTCAGCATCGGTGGTACTGGATGCGAGGACAGTTGTGGCGCGCGGCGTGAGGTGAGGTGTGAGCAAAAAGGACACGTTGGGCTTGGCCAACGAGGGGGATTTGGGGTGGCCCAAGAGGAGGGCGCCGGAAATGCCTGGGGTTCGCAGATATTATGCAGAAGAAAAGGGGTGGGAGGCGAGGGGGGGGGAGAACGTGGGTGGCGAGGGGCGTTTGGAGGGCTGGCTGTGTTGTCAGCAGGGAAGAAGGGGGGCGGGGGAGGGCGCACCAAGGTAAAGGGAGTATAGGCAACCGCTATTTTCTGGACAATGGCGGTGTCCTTGAGCGCTTTGACTTGGCCTAGACGCTGCAGCTTCATCATCGTCGACCAACAAGAGCCGTGCGAACACCATCGTGGCCCATCATTCAGTATCTATTATTAGCTCGTTCATTGCTCATTCACTATCAGTAGTCGACATACACTCTTTCGGAGACGGGCTTATTCTCCTAAGCCCCTCTTCCTTTGACCTTCGTTTGCCAAATTGACAAGTAGAAATATCAGGGAAGAACTAACGCGCCTGGACCGCGGTTGTAAGTCATCAATCTGTTGCGGTAGCCCGTGACTGTGCTACAGGTATGGTAATTGTAAAATCTCTGGATCCAGCTCAGAACTCTATGTCTGTATGGTCCGTGAAGGTCTCGCCGTTTGGATCCATAGAGCCTATCCGAGCTATTCGCGCAACCATGACTGTTGGCGCCATTCCCTATAGATTATTCAGTATCACGAGTGTAGAGAATTTTTAGCACGACATACAACAACAATGAAGCTTATTTGTTCGCTAAACCCCGCCAGATAATCGAGAGTAATAGGACGTGGTGCGCTGTTTAAGGTCAATGGCGGTGTTATAGCCCATGCAATGGCCCATATGAGCAATACCACTGCGGAGACGGCGGAGGACTGAATAACCATGTCGACGATGTGCTTGCAGGTATTTATTGTTCGTTTTGGCAACTTGTTACGCCGGGTTACAATTATGATGCGATACAATATCAGCGACGTCGTTATCAGTGTCTGAGCTGAAGCAGAAAAAATCGCAAGGCATGTCTGTATCTGCAGTTCTCGACCAGAGTTATATATGTTTGAGTTTAACTGATCGGCAGAAATTTTTGCTATGTTTGCAACGCCAGTGCCTATATCAGAGAAGTCAGGATACTAATAAGTTTGTAAATAATCGGTATGTTACTTACCTACAACTATAAGTAGAAAGGCCGATGGTACCAGTATTATGCGTACGGAGTTATTCCATACATTATAGCACCGCCATATCTGCAGATAAAATTAGAACAACGCTCGATAGGCTACGTATTCGGGTTCCTGACCAGTAGGGAGTCAGCAATGATGCAACACAGGAAGGCGTTGATATTGGTGACAAGAAAGATCCATCTCGGTCCCGTCGCAGCAATCACGTATTCCGCAAATTTGGACTCTCCTGCCATTCCGAAGAACCTATTGATCCAGATCCATTGAATCACAGTTTGTTCCACAGTCACGAAGTACAGAGCAGTAATTGCTGAGACGACCACGAGACTGCGCGACATCTTGCTAGTCACTGTAAATCACATATGATTAATCATTCGCATCGCAATCACTTCACCATCGATAAGCTTACAATATATGTATAGCGTTCCAAAATAGATTGTGGTATAAATTCCTTGCAACGAAGCTCAAAGTAAGCGAAAGCGTTTCGTCAAGAATAAAATAATAACATACCAAGGAGTAGGATATTTAGTAAGAACGAGTTATACACAGCGTGAATTGTTGCATCTTCAAAAGGATTCAGCGCATCCTGGATGGTTCCAGCGCTGTTGTTCGACATGACGGTGGGGGCGGAATGGGCACAAGCTTTGATGACCGCAGTGGCTCTTAAGTACGTGGATTCTGAGTGGCCTAACATCGAATGCAGAACGAAGAATATCATAGGCGTGGGTTAGATCGTAAGTTAATTTGACGTCTGTATGATGAATTGGTATGCAGGTGCGAAGACCAAAATAACTACAAGAGTCCGATATGGATGGAATGCTAATGGGACTTAAGATAAGAAAAAACCCTCCTGGCGATAACTGAAAATACATAGAACTACATGAACGTACACACGGCTGCAGCAGTCCCTATTCTCCTCGTTTATCCGATACATGCTCAGTCGCAGAGCTCAACTTTAGTTGAGTTTAATCAAACGACTGAGTTCCTGGCAATATGCAGAGATCTGTTTCATCAGTACCCAACCGGCGCATTCAATCGGTACAACAGGGTACAACACTGAATACCGTACCCTTGGATACAATTAGCAATGCTCTACTTTACAAAGCATAACCTTTAAATTTGAGTTTGCCTCTTCCTTAAACATGATTGTCGGACTAGATAGCCACTGATGTCGATGCGCCCATGCACCACGTATCTGGGCTCGCTCCAATCTATCATGGAGCCTTGCAAGGCGCATAGATAAAACACGCACTCTAATTGAAAGCATATAACTTTCTTGGGTGCATCTGGAGTAGTCCAGTGGAGGTACGCGGCGTGGATTCAGACCCGGCAGCGCCCGACGTTGGGCGACATTCGCGGATGTATCACGTATGTATTGCGAGGGCAGGCACGTCATGTCCAGCGCGCGTCACGATAGCCGCGTGTATCGCTTCAGCAGGTACGACACCTACGCCAGCTGCAGCGCGATGTGCTGAAATCGCGGGCACCTCGTTCCGCGCCTCAATGTGCTTATTTACCTGTGAGCCGCTCGTAGAAATCTGCAGCGCATGGGTTTGGGTAGACGGAGGACACGGACAGCGTGCGCGTGTGTCGTGTTCGGCTGCGCAGAGGAGATGGGAAGTCAGTGTATTGGAAGCAGAAAAGGGTAAGTTCACGCGATATGCGCCGAGAGGGGTGGCGAGGAGTGGCGGTGGCACAGTGCAGCGCCCGGACGGCGAGTATATTAGCAGTATAAATCGTCTCTTGATGATGAAAACACAGCGTATGACACGAAAATGGGCCGCGCGCTCGGGACGCAGCACGCACTTAAATCGCTCCTGCTAGTTGAACTTTTAGCAAGCACTGCTGCGCCCATACACGTCCGCATAGAGCGACGGGCTAGACTGCGCTACATGCACTAGCAACCTTCTGTTCAGGTCGTAGTCGCAAATCGCTCATTTTACGGCACAATCACCTGGATTGAATAGAATTAAGACGATGAAACGGTGAGCGCGTGCCTTATTCAGAAACAGCACGCTTCCCGTCCCTCCGTTCTTTCCTCCCCACGAAACCCGCGACGCTTCGTGTCCGTTTGCGCATCACATTCCTCCTCATTTTCCAGTCGGAATCCTATCGCGTAGTACCACCACATCCAACACGCTAATGTCCACTACGCGCTGGTGAAACCGGTCCTGCGTCGCCTCCAATACCACCTGACCAGCAGCGCTCTGCTGTATCTACCTACGCCGCCTCCAACAATACGGCGTCCTCCCACATGAGCCGCTTGGCCATGACCCACACCTATGTAGGCCTTCACATACGACGATGTTACACCGTGTTGCACAATCTCGTTTATCCCCCCATCCTTCTCATCTCCTCAGCGCACCGCTCTGCCCACGAGCTTTTGCGACGCGTGGGACTGGTCCTAAGCCATGGCTCCCCCGACGATGCCTGATCCTGTTCCTTAGCCATAGAAGGAGTCCACAAATTGCGCTGCGAGGCCAGATCGGGCTGTCTCTAGAGCACTGTCGTAGTTAATACGAGCGCTTAGGAAGGGAAAGGGGAGTAGCAGCAAGGAAGAGAAAAATGTGTTACCAGCTGACGGACGGAATGCTAAGGAAAAATGGTGCATGCGCACAGGTAGCGCACACAACCGTTGTTTCCCCACGAGACGAAAATGCGCGCTGGTATGCATGAATGTCACTGGGATTGTGCATGCACATAAGCGGCGTTTTTGATATGTAGGAATCCGTAAAGATGTGTGCGGAACGTGCCGGCATAGGGGCAAGGTACGGGGTGGAGAGAAGACGGCAAATACATGCGTAGCAGTCAGGAGAAGGGGTAAAGAATAAACAGGACGGCCACGTACCACGATACAGAACCAGGTCCGTGTGGATTGCGACGTGCACGTACTCTCCACGCAAAGCATATAATTGATAGAAGCGAAGCAATAGCCAGCGATTCTCGACGCTGCGAAACAGCGTGACGTGGAAGAAACGAACTAATACAATGTACACGCACCAGGAGGTGACACGCTGGACATATAATGCCCGCAGGGGGGGCCGGCGGAGACGCTGAGTTACGTCGGGGTGAGACAGATCAAAGGTATAGGCCACGACATAAGCACAGTCATTAGCCTAGCGAGGGAGCGCTGCAGGACCACACGCATCAGAGGGACATCCTACACGCAAATAAAAAAGCCAGTCAGCGAAATAAGCTGAAGGTGGCAGATACCAGCAGCAGCAGCGCTGCGAGACACAAACTCCTTGAGAATGAGAGTCCGCGCACGCAAAGGTTTCTCATGTAAGAGAAACGCTCGCCGTGCCGTGGTGAAGACGTACTTGAAAAGAACTTCTGAGCGGGCATGAAATAACAGCGGCGGAGACAGCGTGAAAGATCAGGATTTAAGAAGGTCTATGATCGTTGATGTAGTCACGCACCGACTTCGTAGAGCGCAGATGAGCACACCAGAAATGGGATGCGGAGGTGCGAGTGGTGAGAGGCAGAACCCGCATGGAGGTAAGCATCGATAGCGAATGGACGCAGAATGGGAAGATGGAGCCTACAGATATTATGCATACTACCAGACACACGTCGCCGTCCACACGCAAGACAAAACGATGTTGCCCTATCCGTATGATGAAGTGATTTGTATATGCAGATAACATTCAGCTGCGCGGAAGTTTGGGGTAGGGAGGGCGGGGTAGGCGATGTGTATCGGCGGCGAGAATGGGGAGGGAGACGGGAAGGATGAAGCGACGGCGGACGAACCTGCAAAACGAACATCGGCGCGCCGACAGCACCCCAAGCGATTGCGGGATAGGCGGCAGAGTCTGCGAGAGCAAAGCAAGTCATTGTAAAGAATGGAACAACAGTCTACTTACCTTGTGCCATCCCCGGATCCTAAAATTTGCAGCAGGATATGCCGTGGCCCCACGAGCGCAGAGGAGAGACCTGTACTGCGCCGCAGTCAGAATACGAAGGGACGTCCCGTGTCCCACAGAGCGTCCCCACGGACCGTGTTCCGAGGGCGACGGCCCGCACCTGGCACCGCGCACTGCGCACGCGGCACCGCTGATGCGCGGGTGGGACGGCCGCGTAAGTACTTTGCAGTGTAGGGTGTCCGCTGTTCGTCGCCGTAGCGCATCCAACGCCCCAATGACCATCGCGCGCGCGTCAAATAGATCCTGCACCGCGGCTCGAAATCAGCAATTCCCGCGTGCCAACTAGCACTGCAGCGCCGCACCGACATTCCCATCCAGACAATGGCCGACGGAACCACGGTGACGACCCGCTCCGCAGTGCACATCGTCCGCACGCTGCGATCAGTCGAATACTCAACAGGAAGGGTACATTTGCAGAGCGCGTTGTGTGGTGCGCCTCCGCGGTGCGTACCCATGCGGCTCGCTGGCTCGCAGCGTGGCGAGATGTCTCTGTCTGGGGTTGGGGTAGTCATACAGGGTGATCGCGCCCTGCGCTGCTGGCGCGCTACATGACTGCAACACAAGAGCCCAGTGGAAGTGGCACAGGCAGCGCACACATCCGCTGTTTCCGCACGAGACAAAAATGCGCGCTAATATGCATGAATGTCACTGGGATTGTGCATGCGCATCAGCCGCGTTTTTGAGATGCAGGAATCTGCAAAGATGTGTGCGGAACGTGCTGGTACGTGGGAGGGGACAGTGGTGTAGAATGGGGGGCGAATACATTCGTAGAAGGTGGTGGGAGGGCGAAGACGCACCGCAATAAAAAACGAGGCGCAGGTAGCGTGCGACGCGCATACATTCGACATGGATACGGGAAGATCGATGGCGACGAAGCGATATTCAGATAGGGTCGGAGCTTTAGAAACGAACGGAGATGAGACGAATGAACAGATATGATGGCTACGCACCAGGAGGCTCACGCATGAATGATAACGCCTACACGAAGGGACGATGAGGAGCGACTGAAGGCCTGTCGGCGAAAAGATGCTGAGATGCGTGAAGGTGAGATGGATCATGGATTTGGGCCTCGACATACCATTATTGTCACTAATCAAGTGGATCAGCGCTGTAGTAACATCCACAGCAGGGAACGCCGTGAATACTAATAAAAACGAGGAATCAGCAAAGCGAACGAAAGGCCGCAGCGTCGCGCAGTAGTGCAAGACGCACATACCTGGACCGCCGTTGATACTTCAGAATGAAATCCGTGCGCGGAGAAATCTAGCAAGTGACAAAAGCGCTTGCGAGCGTCGTATCAAAGACGTACTTGAAAAGGACGGCGAAGCGAGGAGGGCATATCAGCGGCGGATATAATGTGAAAGAAGAGAGGGTAAGATGATTGTGATATGGCGACGTCCTGGCTCGGTTGACCGCAGATGACGATACACCAAAATGAGGGGTGGCGTTGGACGATTGGTCGGGAGGCAGGACCCGCATGTGTTCCTTCCACGACGGCGGAGAATAACAAGGTAAGGGAAAATCGGCATCTGGAGGGGCAATCGATCTGATAATCGCATCAGTATTGTAAGTTAGCTAGCAAGGACAGAAGGAAAGAGAATGGACAGAACGTAGGAGGACGGAGTGTATAGGCATCACACGTACTACCAGACACATCCCGCCGTCCGTACGCAAGCCAAATCTATGGATACTTATCCGCACGCTGGAGTGTTTTGTGTTTGCAGATCACAATCAGCTGCGCGGACGTGCTTGGAAGGGACGACGGTATGGGTAAGGTGTATCTGTGGCGAGAATAGGGAGGAATACGGGGCGGTTACAGCGACAGACACACCTATGAATGCGCCGACAGCGCCCGCGGCGATTGAAAGCGAGACGCGAACGGCATAGGCTGCGAGGGCAAAGAAGGTCAGACGAGTAGAACGGGACATGGGGTCTACATACATTGTGTCTCATTCATGTCCCCACAAGCGCACAGGAGAGTGATATACGGCATCAGTGTTGAAATGCGTGAAGTGGAAAGAGAGAAGGAAGGTCCCGTAGCGCACAGACCACGTCCGCGGACCGTGCTCCGAATGCTCCCACGACGGCCCGTACCCGGCACCGCGCCCGGCGAGCCGAGAGCGCGCCGGACGGCCGCGTAAAAGTGGTGCGCTGCTCGCGCCTCAATGCACGACGGCAGGCTTTTTACGCCCTAAACTCATGCATGTAAAGGAATGGACGAACTCGAAATATTGAGCCCTCAAAGCGAGCAAGCAGCAGCGCAACGTAGAACGCGCGGCTACTCTACGTCTAAGTTTACCGCCGTACGGTCCCGTCTATCCGCTGGTTATTGTGGTCGATATTTTCAAGCTGCTGTTCAAGACGCGCTGCTCCTTCTACGTTAGCAGAAATTATTATTTCCTGCCCTGCGTCGACATCGTCAGCCGCTAGCGAACAGGACGCGCTGCAGCTGTTTCCCGTGCATCAGAACCCATTGCTACTCGCACGAAATCAGGACACGCCGCTGTTGATACATTTCCATTGGCGCCCATGGCCGCTTGCTAGTACCATCGAGACGACGCTGAACGCGATACGTGACAAACTCGGGAAGACATGTACCAGTACAATAAGTGTATTTGGGCCGCGTCATTTTCGCCATCGAAATAAATGTGTTGAGGCCTCCACGCTCAGCATCTCCAAGTTCTCCGCAGTCATTCTGGCCTGCGACCCTAAAACCACTCTTAWCACCTTCCGCGTCGTTAGTATACTCACGATTAGCTATCTGTAACGCAATTATTGAAGATTCTTCAAGCTTATCGACGTCCTTTCCTGAGTACTCATGTCTAAAATTCACATGCATGTCTGTGGGATTTTAGAGCAATGCAAAGCGCTTCGTCATCAATGGTAGCAAAATTACAAGTAATATTATATACGCACACATGAAGCGCCGCTTGCTTCCGGGCTCCCGGTCGCARCAGGTGGAATCGACCGTCCTTAAGTTCGCGCACCCCGGGCGGGTAAATTAATACTCGAAGTCCAGAGACTCGTTACGAAACACTACGTGATTGAAGAATGGATCGGCATTCCCCTAGATTACCTCAGTCTCGTGAACCAGACGTTCCTGTCCTAATTGGGTATATCGCAGCTTTTCAGTCCATCACTCAAAATTGATGGCACAGAAATCAACGTTCCAATATCATTTAGGGTGAACTGGTGCATGCACACTCAAGAGCGTCGCGACGGTCGCCGCGCGCAGGCCCTAATAGGTCAATTATCCAATAGCAAGGAAGCTGCGCTGCGCAAGGAGTCCACGGCGATACAGTTGAACTGCGTACATCAATAAATCAGACCATGCACCCCGAGGTACTCGCAAAATCGAGGGACGTACATTGATGTGGCTGTACATTGATATGGCCGTACATCGACTAACAAGACGCCGAGCACGCCGCAGAGGATCAACCGGTTGCTGGTCCAGGTCGCGAAAGCGGCGGCTATCAGGGGGGAGCCACGAAGAGACCAGGCGCTCGAAGGTCCATCACTGCGAGCGGTGCGTACACGAGGGAGTGCGGAACGTCGTTTCATTGTTCACGGGGCCCTGGCTTAAGGTACGCACATCGAAAATACGCGCGAGTAGACTTTCAACCACCGGGCGTGTAGTCGTGCGCCTGGACTCATGGCGTGGCGGGATATGGGGTAACTTGTGCTCAGACGACATGCCCATTCCGCGCCGCCTACATCTTACGGCCTTCATACCAGGCGGATCATGCACGTGATGCGTGTGCCTGCGCATATCCTGTCTGGAAGATAGGCCTAGGGAGAGGAGACGGCGACGGCGGCGTGTAGTGACCGGAAAATATGTGGGAGAGAGGGATAGCGGACACGGAAGTGGCCGCGTTTTCGTGTGCGCGCGAGCGCGCGTATAGTGAAGCACGGCACCGAACGCAGCCCGTATACGAAACACATGCCGTACGTGCGTAATGCACGTTGCGCGCTGCCCGACGACTCCGATACCGGCCAGGTAACGCGGACGCTATATGCACCAGGAATCTCCCTGTCGCGTAGGAAAGCGTTGGGGCGCGGATCCGGCAGCACGAGACAAGCGGCGGGTGGATAGCATGCGGGAACACGGGTGTGTGCATGACGCGCCGCGCCGCATGCGTGTTGCGCTCGTCCAAGCATATGGGCTGGACAACAACCAGGCGAACACATCCCGTGACGACCCACGCCAGGGATGAGTGTTGTCTGGAACCAACGCTTGGGAGCGCAGCGACGCTGACGGAGGGCGGTCAGCGTGAGCGGGACATGCACGCGGCGGCGCGCGGCGGAAGATGGGCCATCAGGTAGGGAGATATTTGACGCAGAGTGTATAGGTGGCAGCGTATGCGCCCAACATCTTGCATGCGCGAACCTGGGGGCTACGACACAGGCGTGCGTAATATGTTCTGCACTGCGCCGCGCACGGGCTGCGCGCGCCGTGATATACAGCGATTAAACAGTGCAACAGGCGAGGCATGCCCATGGATACGCATGTCGGGGGATGCCGTACCTGGAGGTATACACATGCACGGGGCGCGGAGGGCGCGGAGGGCGGCGGGCAGTACGGGTGGAAGGCACGTAATCACAGGAGACGAAGCGGGAGATGCGCGACGCGGTGTGCGCGGGCGGCGGACGCCCAGAGCGACGGGAACTGGCTGTGTAAGTACGTGAGCGAGGGCGGAAGCGAGATGACGGAAAGAGGAGGGAAGCGTACGGGAGGTGCAGGCCGCATGCAGAATGCGTGCACCACAGACTCTGAGATTCTCACCCAACAGGCGATACGTTCGAGTAGATGGGTGGGGCAGGGGTTTTTCTGTCGGGAAGAAAGCGCGTGGCGCGGGGAGACGGTGGAGGGCGGTGTGCAGTGGGTGCGTGGAGTGCGCGAAGGGACACGGTAACAATCTACAAGTTGATATATGGCGGTGCGCTGGAGTACAGCGATGCTAATGAGCGGCGGCTGTACAGGGCTGCATAAGTCCCGGTGCACTCCCGCAAAGCCTCCAAACCATATATCTTGTCTGAAAGTAAGGCCATGACCCTGGCGGAATACGCCTAGGTGGATTTCTGTCTGTCAATGGTAGTGAGGCACGGGCGCGCAGAGAAGACGACAGGCAGTGGACAGCAGATGGGCCCGTGAAGCGCTGTGATGGAGGCGAGCGCACGTAGGTAAAGAATCAGATAGATCGCGGATAGATCGGGGCTATGGGTAGACGGCGATGTGGCGAGGGGCGCGAGGGCTTGGTGGTGGACGAGCGTGAAAGAGACGATGCTCCCTGGACGCGAGCTGCACAGCCCAATTCAATTTCCGCGACGCTGAAGATTTATCCAGCCAATCAACGGCAGGGTATTAGCATGTATGTACTTTCACAGGTTATTTTTAGTTTCCTCGTATTCTATAGCGTGCGCTACACCCTTCACTTGTACTAGTAGCTTGTAGTGACACGAACATCAACGCACATGTGGGAAGTTTCGTTGTGTATCAACGCGTAGTTTCCTGATTTATTGCACCTTCGCACATGTCATTTCGTAAACGCGCTCGGTACAAATTAACAAATCGTCGTTGAGCTGCGCGCGTACTTAGCATAATAGTAATTTTTAGTAAGCGGGCACTGGAAAAATTACATGTCAATATAAAGTTTATTTAAATAACAATTTCGTAGGGAAAAGGGCATAATTTCCCGTAAATCGCCTCACTTTGCCTTGCTGATGCTGTGTGAACAAAATAACGTCGATATGAAGTAGCGCTGACTTCACGCCCTGTGGAGATATTACAAGCGTATCAATATGAGCGCTACATACGCAATGAGCGCCGCCCCTGCCCCCCCCTTGGAATCCACGGGACCAGACCGACGTACACGTAGCAGCGTATGTTCGCGGGTGTCCTGTCTGGGGAGGGGAGAACCAGCGAGGAAACGGTGGTGGCAGGCGTCGTCCACACGTTGAAAGGGGGTGCGATAATAGGGAAAGAGACACAAATACACTGTACGCTTACCGCACGACCGTTGAACGAAAGGCAACTTCTCTGCCCATAAGATGGGCCATGCCCGTCGCCGTCCACGCTAGTGCAGTGGCTCATCCGATGAAAAGCTAGTCGCATTCGTGCAGCGGACGAGGGACACAGGTGGCCAGCGGGGAAGTGGGCGGCGGATAGGCGACATGCGTTGCTCCTCACGCGCGTGCACGCTGCCGTTCGAGCTGTCCATTATACCAGGGAGGACACGTCTCAGCGGCGTGCAGAGACGCATTCTATCTGGGAGAACGCCCAGGGCGCGCAGGCAGCGGTAGCCGGCGAACTGCGAATGTGGAAGGAGCGAGCAGACAGGCGAAACGGGCGATATGCAAGGAGGGATGTACGTCGCCAAGTGCAACTTCCGCGCTCAGGGCGACTCGGGTTCGATTAGGCGGGAAATACCGGCGGCGGCGTACACTCAGGTATGTACCGCCTAGAACCTGGGCTTGGGCACGGAGAGAGCATCGAGGAGGATACATAGGGGCACCAGGGACGCGATCCACCGCTCCTGATGCGCACTGCGCGCGTGGAGCAGCCGATCTCGCTGAAGCCGAGACACACGCGTAGCAACATGCGGCTGTGCAGAGGGATGTACGCTACCCGCAAGGTCCGCGCCCAGGCGATTCAGGCTCCATCAGGTGGTAGATACCCGCGGCGACGCGCGGTCTGGTATGTACCGCCTAGGCGCTGCGCTCGGGGCACGGGGACAGCGACGAGTAAAGATAGAGGCCCAGGGGGCCGGATGCGCGCTGCGCGCAGACGATTCGATTTTGGGTGGCAGATAGCCTAGGAAGACGCACGGTGACGCGCAGACGGCGAGGCATAGCAGGTAGGGATAGGAGCGCGATGGCCGTGACCTGGGAGAGGCTCAAGCAGCGCGCTCGTGGTGTTATCTGTACATGCGAGACGGGGAGACTGGGGTGGCCTATTTGGAAGAACGTCTAGACGCGAACGGCGGAACGGGTAGGTGGAAGCAGTGCGAACAGGGGCGGAGCAGGCAGGGGAGACGTCAGTGCGCTGAATGTGAATGTGCGATGCGCGCGTGGCGCGGATATTTCTCGAAAAAGGTCGTGATGCTGAGCTTGGTGCGGAGATGGCGGCGGGACAAACACGTTCCAATTTCATTGATGGCGGGATGTACGTGTATAGGTATTCTTTGTAACAGTGAAATGTCTGAAAGACAGACATTCGGGGTGCGCACACCACGACAGGCTGCAGGCAGGAGGAGAGCTTTGAAGTGGTGAGACGGCGGCGGAAGCGAAGTCGCGGTGGTTGCACATGGGGCGACGAGAAAAGTCGAAGAGAAACGGCGGCTGCGACTTGACGTATGCGTCTGTGCGCATCTGGATACTATGGCAAATTTGACCAGGAGCGCCGCGCTCATGCATACGTGCACAAGCGAGAAAGCCCACCTGGAATTATGGCCTGAGGGTCGAGAGCGCACAGGCGGGACGTGTGGTCGGCGGGGGTGGTGAAGGGTTGACATGGACATGTGGTGGAGGTACAGAGATTCAGAAGGAGCTGGCGCACCGTGTATAGATCTGGAATTCATGTACCGGCGGCGGCCCCACGCGGGCTCAGAGGCCCCATACAAGAAACGTGTTCGCAGGTGCTCATAGAACGAGTCCAACGGAATGTTTGGTCTACTAGTCGCTGTTCTGTAGAAAGAGAAGAGAGCTGATACGTCAGTTCAGTACTTGATACGAACAAGCGAAGACTCACCTAGGACGTTACTGCGATCGGCATTCCGATGGCGAGACACAGGTAAACAGAAGGAGAACCGCCTGCGCAGATTCGTCCAGAAGCAAAGGTGACGATAGATCGACACAGGAGGCTTCGAGGACGCGAGGATGGATGTGTGAGTCTACGTGAACGACAACTTGACCCCGAAGCGAAGCTGAACTTTGAGAAACGAAGCATAGTCAAATATCACGGCCGTCGTGTCGTCCTGAGCATGTAACCTAGAAGATGGGCCGCTGGAAAAGTGTGGCGAAGTCGCAGCAAGGAACTTGAGTGCCGATGTCTTTATCTCCGAGAGATAAGGCAACCGCGACTGCAACCCAGCCGCCCATATCCGCCGCATTGATGGAATCCATCCCGAGTTTGGAATCGACTGCCAGCGCAGGACCGCCATGCTTCTACTCTGTGTGAGAATCGAGAGTAGAGCATCGAGAGGGACCTGGGTGGGCGTTGGACAGCTGCAAGTGACATGCGGTGTTGCTTGATGATCGTAGGTCAAGGATGTCGCCCAGTTGTTGCAGATCGTGAATGATATTCTGTATTCAGGGCGGTAAATACAGAAATTACGGTCCAATACGTCGATATTGTCAGGGGATGGAGGGGAGGACACGGAGTAAATGCTTCAATGTACCAAGTATGCAGACGACAGAAGAGGGGGTTGGGTCGCGGGCAACATAACACCCATCGTTCGAGTAGGCGCACACTCGCCGATATCGGAGCGCTTCGATCTATGATGCTAATCTTCGGGACTGCGCCTGGCGTGACAAAGGGGGGGCTGATATCAGCGTGAGTGAGTGATACACCAAACAAACTCGGTAAGACTCACTGAACATTCCAGTGTCGAGGTATGTGCGCCTGCGGTGGAGATGAGGAGCAGAACGCTGACTCCCGCAGTAGTTGCAGGAGTACAATGTTTGTTCACGTTCTTGAAGCTCACGTTTGTGGGTGAGGGTTGATGAAGGTTGAGTGTGTCGTAGCACATTACGCAGGCGACCCAGGCATGGCTGTGGCTTGACGCGACGCGGGCAGTCGTGATTTGGGGCGGTACTTGACTTGTAGGTAGACGCGCTGTGAACCGTCGCTCGCAGCCGTTCATAGATGGGAGGGGAGATCACCATGGATAACGCGTTTAGAGCGTGTCGAAAATGGCAGCTGACTTTCAGAAGCTGCGCCGACCTGCGATTGCGGGTCAATTCAAGAGGAATGAGAGGTCTCAAGTTGAATAGACGCGCCTGGTTGAATATACGCGCCTGCTAATGTGAAATCGAGGCTCCTTGGTCCTTGGCGCAATGACTCCTAGTGGGTGTCCAGAGAGGAATGTTGGAGGAATGTGCCACTGGCACATTCCTCCAAGGCAGGGAGCCCGAAAGCAGAGTAGAGGCGGAAATCGATAGTGCGTGCTCGGTCTATGCATGAAAGTCAGAGGTCGGAACGACAAGCTTCTCGGTTTCGGGCTGGTTGACTTCAGCTAAATGCCAGTGGACACTTGGTTAGCGACAAGTTACAACTTGAGCTTGAGCGCTTGAGCACCTGAGCTGTCGACCTGTTTACGTGGGAATTTAAAACACGTGACTCAGTGTCGCGTCGCGTCGCGTCATAAGTACAGGCGCTTAATAATAGACGCCAGTTGATATAATTTATAAATGTACTCAAAAGTTAATCCTAGGTATTGAATTTTAACTACGCATGAAGCCGACAAGTCGGCGARYTTGAAGAAGATATACAAGAGCGAGAGTAGACTAAACGCCCCACGGAGCAGCAGGTCCTCTACTCCGCGCATGCTCTGCTCGTTCTTGTGGAGTGTGCTGGTCTTTCTGGTGTCTTCGGAGCGAATCAATGCGCGCGTAGCCCTTTTTGTTAGTGGCGCATATACCAATTGTACAGTAGCATTTAGGTCCTTCGTGGCTCAACATGTGGCGTTTCAAATCACTAGTAGTCTTGCACCTCTGCTTGCAATTGGGAAACTTGGGATGTTCGCAAAACAATTTTCTTTCTTGCTCTTTTCTGTTCGCATCCGCCTTGAGCCATACAGCGTGTTTCTTCGCTGTTATTTGACGTCTAGGTTTCGAGGATTGCCGGATCTTCTTCAGCGGAAGTGCAGACGGGCCGGCTGCTGCGCTAGGCACGTAGCTGTTGAAATTGTTCCAAGATAAAGGGGATGGGCTGGCCGAGGAAGTTGAACCATCTGAGGGGTATGATACATCAATTTGATGCGTGAATGTCTGGTGTTGTTGATGGAAACTGTGCTGGAGGGCCAATTCCGTTTTCTTGTTTGCCTCGTCACTGTGCAGTAATAAACCTATTGTTTCGGAATAATATGAGACTCACTATACGTACAGCATGTGTTCCAGCAAGTTCATAAACTCCGGTGTATATACGGGACCTTCTGGTGTTTGAGCTATAACATAGAGTGGATCATTGAGATACTCTGGCGACGAATATGGCGATTGCATTGTTTGTTCGGGATTGAGTGGTATATGGGATGAGGAAGTCGGCGATTTTGGAACTATCGATGTCGTTGCACGACTCTACTTTATATATTACTCCTTGTCTACTATGTAGAGATGAGAGTTACATTGTTTCGAGTCGCTGTGATGGGGCCGATTCAGACTTTACGATACGCGGGGGGTCAAAGCTACGTTGTTACTGCGACTTCTGGAGCGGACGCTGAAGTCCCGATTTCTGGTGGCCGAAGATCTCTATGAAAAAAATTGGCCACACCTCATTGATCCAAACAATGTGTACGGCGCGCGGCGTGCCGGTGATAATTGCATGGGTGTGTCTAGCATGCCACCTCGTTCTTCACAACGGGCACTGGTGAATAGACGACGGGCTGCTGTAGGACTAGGGATAAATCGTACGAAACATACGTTCGCGTCTTTCACGCGGCTTGAGAGAGTGGGCGGGTGATTCCGAGGTAGTAATAAAAAAAACCGGCCACTTTGGTTATTTTACTCCAATGGGAGATGCGTGGTAAATTCCTCAAGTCCGTGGCAAGTATCACATTACCATGCTTGTTCCATTCTCAAGTAATTCCACGGTATCTGCGCTGAATGTAGGTCAGTTGAACTATATCATACACACGGTTGATCCGTCTGTGGTGTGGTTACGGAGTAAAATTTCAAGTTGTCAAATGTGACAAAGAGATTCAATCGAGTCGACCGATATTTTGTGGCCGAGGAATTCAACTAAGGCCACCTTCTGGGTTAATTTGGGCTCCACCCTTTGTGCAAGCCGGCCAGGCGCGATGTCCACAACGCTTGTCAACTCTGCTTGGGTGTTCGAACCATTATCCGACCGACGGGGTTAGTTGGAGGTCCAAGCTTAGAGCCACAAGCTCATACGAGGAATTCAAGGCTGGAGGTCTGCTCTGCCGTGGCAGTATATATACTGGGTCAACTCACGTCGGTGTAGAGCAGTCCCTACACCCTCCCCGCTTTTCCATTTACCTTCCAACAATATGCATTTTAGTACGATACTATCTGACTTATCCGGTGACGTGATCCAGGAGCTGGACAGTGACACTCAACCCTACCTCAGCCTCGAGGACCTACTCGAAAAACCTCTTTTCTGCCCGGATAGGTAAGCTGTTTATATCTCCGTCACTCCGTTTCACTGTTATGACACGTATACTCACTGGTGATTTATTAGCTTTTCCAGCGGGATTTCGATTGGAGACAGCATCGAAACCCAAAGTGGCAGAGAGGCGGAGCCATTCTTGGCTCAGCCTTCACCATCCGGAAGCCGACTTGGGTCGGAATCCGTAGAGACAAATCCGTCAGAGGAGGAAGAGGAAAACGACACGTGGATGGACTGCGACTATACCTATACGGAAGAGACACAGTCCAACTCTTCTATGTCTGTCGTCAATTTCCCTGCAAGCCCCGTGAAGAGATCGTCAAAGTCGGCACACGTTCAAAGACAACCACGGAAGACGTCATCGACGCGACGAAACGCGCCGACGTCGTCTGGACCCAAGCGCATCAAGTGCCCACACAGTGGGTGCAAGTTCACAGCTAATAGAGGAGGAGACCTCAAGAGGCATTTGTCTTCCTTGAAACACAAGACAGTGCCAGATATTCATTGTCAAATCCCTGGCTGTAGCAAGGTCTTTACGCGCCCTGACGCGTGCAAACGTCACATGTTGGAGGTCCAACATTAGTTCGCCTACTTACGTTTGAAATTGTACCAGTGCCACTCATGCAAACTATTTATTTCTATTTATTACCTTCCAAACAATTTGCGATGGATAAAATGTCGTTGAATCAACTCTGACTGAGAGCTTATTGTACGCCTGCACGAGAATTCTAGACCTTGCTCGTTTCACGCCATGCACTGCGGCGTAGTATCTGAGGAGCACCGTCGTGTCTCGTGAACACTCCGCTGATGTATTTGTTTTTGAGAGCTCGTCCGTGTACAACCGCGCGTGCTGTCCTCCAGATCTGGCGCTTCCGCGCCTGCGCCGTGCGTTGCGCTCCCCTGTACGCGAGCGTGTGCTTCCCGCGATACGAGGACCACTACGCGCGCGGCGAGAGCCACGCAGCCCTGCTCCCCCTCCGCCGATTTTTCGTTCCTTTCCGTCCCGTGCCTCTGCGCGCGCGGACGGGGGACCATCGCCGTTTATGCAGGGAATTCGGTACACTGACGCAATCTATCGCGCGCATTGATGCCCCGCTCACTGGTGATTCGTAGATCTCCGTGCGCGCTGGCTCTCGAGACACCACGAGCCTTATTTCTTTCTCCCTGGACAACGCGCCGTGTCGGGGCGCGGACGGCGCCTGGAGCATTTCTGACCGCGCGTACCCCGTTGATTGTGTTTTTATCCTGAATACGTCCAGCACACATACATGCATACCACCACAGCGCTGCGCACTCAGCGCGGCCGGTGTTCGGAGTGCTCGTCTTCSGGGCACGCATTTGGCTGAAGGACAACTGCTTACGGTACACGCGGTCCGTTGACGGTCCGCGGAAGATTCGGATGAAGGGCGCTGCTGTGGACTCTACGTCATCTGCATCACCCAAAATGCACCTACAAGCGCAGATGAGCCCAAACTGTGGGGATCTTGAATGTTGACGTCGATCAGTGTGTCTCCATCGCCTCTGTGCCCGTCCAAGCCACCTCATCTCCTCGGCTGCTGCTACCTGGACGGGGCTTTTATTGCGGTGTGAACCTTGCACGCCACCGTATGCGTACCACTGTATTTTTCAAGAATTGGCCCGTCCACGCGGCGCTGCCGTGCTCTCAACTCCCTCTCCATCCCCTCCTCGTTTCATACACCGTGTCATGCACATGCACAGCCCGCGCGCGTCCGGACGGGCTTGATATTTCTGTACGGGGCGTCAGCTTCAGTACCTATGTGCCGTCGTATCCATCACGCTACCATACGTGCACCCCGCTAGTAATAAGTTTTCCTTTCCCTGTCCGCGCCTACGCTGACGTGCGCTCCGGCGTCCCCACCCGCCCCGTATCTTCCTTCCAGTATAACGTACTTCGTACGCGCCCCACGCACGCCTCGTTGATGGGGGAGTTGTCGAGATGCCGTCCGCGCAGCTGTCCTCGACATCGGAATTCCTGGTACGCACACAAACTCTCATCGGCACTGAAAATAAATATCGCCCACGCAGGACTCCTTTTCCGTGCCGTAGATCACCCACACGCATCCGGACGCTCGTGATTTCTGCCACCCGTCAGCTGCGTTCCTGCGTATCATTGCGCGTGCCCACGCGCTCCGCTCGGTGAGTGATCTAATGTTCGCCACCCGCGCCTATGTTGAGTTGTATACTTGCCTGGTCATCGCTCTTATTTTGTGATTCCTGGACAACACGCCGCGCTCGCTCACGGACGGACTCTGGGGCAGTATCTGCGGAGCGCGCCGCTCCTCGTGCACGGACCGCTGATGAAATGTGTTCCCAAGAGCCATCCGTATGCGACCGCGCGTGCTATCCTCTGGATTTGGCTCTCCCCGAACACATGCATATCTTCGCATACATTCACAGCTAATTATGCAGCAGCGTGCATCGGCGATGGCTCGTATGAGGCCGTGCCGTACGCACCAGAAGCGTCGACATTCGTAATTTGCGGTCGCCCGCAGTGCGATATGTTCTGTTTCCCTGTGCGCGCAGGACTCTCCTCCCATCACGCATTATGTTATCCCCCTGCCCGCCGCTGGGACGCGTTCGGTCATTTACTTGGTGCCGGGAGCAGCCATCTGCGTGCGCTTGCACGAGCGCGTGACCTTCTTGCTCCTACTGAAAATTGACCTGAACCCGTCCACGCGCACGCGCGACGTGGAATGCGCTGACAGACCGCTACACGCACAATACGTGTACGCATCGACTTTCCATAATTCCACTCGCGTGTTGTACCATTTCGTCTCCCGCCGCCTGGACGGACTTGGTGGTTCTTGCCGGGAGCAGCCGCCCATGTACGCTCGCGTCCATCGATGCGTACCTACTCCCACCTGTATGACGCACCGCACCTGCTCACCCCCACACGTCCAGCCGCACGGCGAGGTACGCGTGCCTCGAGAATCTGATGTTCCGCACGGACAATGTTTCCCCGGTCCGCGCCAGACCCGCTCGACGTATACCTTCCCACTTCAACGCCGCTCAACGCGCTCCTTCGCCCTCTCACGCAGCCCACCAGCCCGTGCAGTGGGACACCGCGCTCATCCACCCCACCGCATTCAACGAGGGTTATGGGGCACTTTTGTTTTATTTGGGCAGGGTTGGGAGTAGGGTTCGGCCCTAGGGATGGGCTGGGGTGGGCAGGGTTGGGTTGGGTTGGGTTGGGTTTGGGCTGTGAGGGGCGGGGATGCGATGCATTTGGGTTGGGTTGGGATGGATTAGGATGGRATGGGATGGGATGGGATGGGATGGGATGGGATGGGATGAATTATGTTGGATTGAGTTGTATTTATAATTTGCATATCAACACAATAAGATATTTGCATGAGGGTGATATGGAGATCTCGGATTTCTCTATGATGGCCTTGCACAAACTGTATAATTTTCAYATGTGCATATTGAGATATGATATTTGCGTGAAGAGATACTGTAGAGATCTCAGATCTCCGCAGTACTGCAAGATACAAGATGTACTACTTGCGATGTATTGTGGTGCATATTTGTGTGAAGAGATACTGTAGAGATCTCAGACCTCCAAATTATTATTGGAGACAAAGCACACTCCTGCTAATTCACCTTGATTGATATTTGCGTGAAGAGATACTGTAGAGATCTCAGATCTCCGCAGTACTGCAAGATACAAAATGCACTACTTGCGATGTATTGTGGTGCATATTTG